>LAZP02000185.1:0-33900 GCA_001272575.2 Ophiocordyceps unilateralis | reverse complement strand
AAATAAGGAAAAAAAAAAAAAAGGGGAGGCCTCGTCCCTAACGAACCCTTACACCAGCTTCCGTCCGTAACCGCCCTCAACGCAAAAAAGATGCACCCGTCCGTTTTCGCTGCGACGTCTTCCGCCGTACAACGCACACAGATCGTACGCCCTCGACCCTCCCGCTGGAAAAGAGAAAAAAGCCCACCTTCCGGAAAACAGACAGAACAAAAAACTCCAGGTCCGTTGGTCCGCCCCGCGGAGGGGACACCGGGGAAAAAAAAAAAAAAAAAAAAGGTTCCCCGAATATGTACTGTACAAACCATGTCCCGCCGAATTATACATGGGGTCCGGTTCCGGGTCGGCGTCCTGTCCCGTCCCGTGCCCGCCCCTCCACTTTTGTCGGGTCGTCTGTGCTTCTTTTTTTCTTCTTTCCCTTCTCCCGTCTTCTCAGTTGGTCGCGTCCGCCGCCGGCAGCGTCGGGCTGGGTCCCTTGTTCTTTCTGAATAGGGCGAAATCCTTCATCCGGAACCGGCTGGGCCGCTTCTTAACCGTGTTGCCCTCGATCTTGCCCTCGGTCGTGCCCTCGGTCTTGCCCTCGGTCTTGCCCGGCATCGGCGCCGTCGGGCCGTGGGCCGTAGTCGGCGAAACCTCCTGGTTCGGCCCACGCGACCAGCTGTTGGGCCCGCAGCCGCTGACGGTCCGCTCCAGCGACTCGTTGCTAACGATGCTGGTCCCTTGCGTGCTTGGCGACAGCGCCGCCTGTCCCGTCGTCACCGTCGTGTCTTGCGACTGCCAATCGCCCGCCAGCTGACAGGACATGCTTCCCTCGGTCGTCTCGCTGCAGCGTTGGCGCCCGGATGCCATGAAGCACATCTTGCTGTCGGCCCCGCTGTCGCCCCGGCTGCGGCAGCGAAAGGGGTCGCCTTCTGCCAGCTCCCGCACCGCGTCGACGGATAGGGGCATCTGCCGCCTCGTGAACTCTCGCTCCTCGGCCGACTCCCGCGGTTGCTCCGACGGATACGGCAGCGGCAGGCCGTCCTGGCGCTCCACGTCGTCCAGCGTCTGCAGCGTCGTCTCACCGTTGACGCTCGCCTCGGCCTCACGGTCCTGGCGCGCGAAGCTCTTGGTCCGCGGAGAAGGGGGCTCCTCCTCCCCGCCAGACGACCGTGATGCTGCCTCTTCGGGTCCCTTGTCGTCGTCCAGCTCCTGCTCGAACAACGCCTTGTTGACCTCGAGCTCGTCCACCGTGTACCGCATGGCCGGCAAAATGTCAGCCACGCCCTGGAACAGCGGAATGGCAAACATGTTCATGAAGCCGAGCTGGGCCTTGGCCAGCGACGCCATGTCCTTCTTGGGCGGCGCCAGCAGCGACGACTTGATCTGCAGGTCGTCCTCCATCGAGGCCTGCCGGGAGAATTCCTCCGAGAGTATGTGCATCCACCGTAGCGCCGTGTCATGTTGCCGCGCCTGGGCCCGTCAGCCCTGCACGACTGTTTTTTTTTTTTTTTTTTTTTTTTCCCCTTCTTCCGCGTCAAAAGAGTCAAGACTCACCACGTTGCTTATGTCTGCGCACTTGATGAGCAGCGAGCACGCAAGCACCCTGTGCTCGTCCACCTGACGCACGTTCCACCCAGCGGCGGCGTCGGCATCCTGGCGTAGCCTCTCCTGCAGGTCGCCGAGCTTCCGCATGTAGTCAAAGTGCAGCCCCATGTCGGTGGCGAGGATGGAGCTGATCATCAGGTTACGCATCTTCCTGTCCTCGAAGACGGCCGGCCAGTACCGCCGCAGAATCTGCGAATAGGCGGCGCAGTGAAACGACTCGAGCACCGACCGGTCGTTGTACAGCTGCGCGAGCGGCGCGTTGAGCGTCGACAGGAAGCCGTTATTGACACCGGGATGGCCGACGTCGTGACCGATGGCCGTTATCAGGAGCGTCAGCCCCTCAAACGGAGTCAGCAGATTGCCGATGGGCGACTCGGGCGGCGGCGCGTCGTCGTCTGCCTCCTCGGGCCGCGGATAGGGCGGCAAGGTGCCGATATGGACGAGAAAGTTAAAGGTAGCCTGAAGCACGTCGACGACGTGGCGGAAATTGTGATAGGGGACGAAGGTGTTGTAGGCGGCGCGGCAGGCGACGAGGAAGCTGATGAGCTGCTCTGAGACGTCGTTAATCGGGATATGTTGGAAGGAAAAGTAGGACGAGGGAAGGGAGGGGAGGAAAAACAACTCACTGGTGGGCACCCGCCACGGCTCCAGCTCCGGCATGGCGAGCGCGTGCTTAAACATCAACATGGACGCCACCAGCAGCTCGTCGTCGGTAAAGGCGTGGGCGTCAAAGTGCCAGTGGCCGACGGCCAGGGCCAGGGCCGTCTGGCGCTCGAGGGAGACGGCAATGTGGGCGCCGGCGAGCCGGCCGTCGTCGTGGTCCATGCGGCAGATGCCCCTCATCAGGCCCGAGACCATGGCCTCTCGCAGGTAGGCGTACGGCTTCTGCTCGTTGACGCCGACCCAAGACCTCTTGCGGCCCTTGGCGAACTCGAGGAGCGCCTGCTGTTCCCTCGTCGCGTCCCGGCGGGCCTTGTAAGCGCACATCTCCAGAGTCGCGATGCACGTGGCGCTCAGCGGGCTGATGATGACGTCGACGGCCCCGATATCGAGGCATTTACGCAGCAGCGGGCGGTGGGCGTCGAGGCGGGCCTGGCCGGTGGTCTCGACGGCGCCGTCCGTCATGTGTCCACTCGCGGCGGCGGTCGAGTCGGGCAGGCCGAGGACGGGCACCGGGATGATGAGCTTGGAGACGTTGCGCAGGTGGGCCTCGGTCACGAGCTTCTGCAGCAGCGTCAGGCCGTACAGCTCCTCGTCAGGGCGGCGAATCTCGCGGCCTCCGGGGGGCGACGGCGGCTCGGCGTGGGTGGGGGATGTCGGCGAAGATAGGGCCGAGCAGGCCTCGTCGGGAGGCGTGTCGAGCAGGACGAGCGTGGGAGTCGGGTCCGTGATGACCCTATCCTGAAGCTGGATGAGCTTGGACAGGCAGGCCTCGCCGGTGGCGCATACATAGACTGCAACATGTGAGGAGCTGAGGATTCCAAGACAAGATAAAGGAGACGGACCGTCGCCAAAGGCATCGAGGAGCGGCTGGACCAATTGCCCCACTCGGTCCAGCTTCCAGTCGGCATCATGGGCACGGGCCTGAACGAGCGTGTCCTCGCCCACGGCGCGGTCAACGTAGACGACGTGACACGGGAGGCGATCCATGATGGTGGCAACGAGAGGCTACCAGTCTCGCGACTGGAGCACGTTGGCCACGCGGGCAGGGGACGGCTCGAGCGTGTGGGCAGCCGGCTGCTCGATACGACGCGCAACGCGCCGATTATTGGAAGAGGGGGATGAGGAGGGAAAAGGTCTCTCAAGACGAGCCGAGGACAAGGACCCGTCGGTGGCGGAGCAAACAAGGTCGGGAGGGCGGCAGCGACGTAGGCCGCAAGGGGCGTCTTGCGGGTTACCGTCTGGTCGTCGTCGTCGTCGTCGTCGTCGTCGTCGATTCGTTGTTGTCGTTGCCGTCGTCGTCGTCGTTGGCGTAGTGCTCGTCGCTCGTCACTCGTATGTCGGTTCGTCGGCTCCAGAGCAATAGTAGAGGGAGGAGAATGAACAGAGGCAAAAGGACAGAAAAAGGGAAATGGGGGGGGGGTTCGAAGAGAATCAGCCCGTTGTTCGTGGTGCCGAGCGGAGAGAAGTGTAGTCCTGGCGAGAGTGGTGCGGTCCTGGGTTGGGAGAGAGCGGAAGCGGGGAGTCGCCTGGTCGGTCGCGCGACAGCGTCAGTGAGCCATTCGCACGCGCCTTTGGTCTGCCTCCCGCCGTGCCTCGCTCGCCCTTGTTTCCTCTGCTATTACCGGCGTGCCAACGACGAGCGTAAGTGGGCAGCAGAAGGGGGTGAAGGTAGGAATGGGCGTGGCTGGCGAGCAGCGGACAGAGAGAGGCTTAGGTAACTTGGGCTATCTCGACAGAGTCGATAGAGGGAGGGAGTGAGTACGAAGACAGGTAGGTGTAGGTAGGTAGGGACCACTGGATGAGTGACCACAGGACCACCTACTGCCCAGTACCTACCTGCCTGCCTACCTACCTACCTCCTACCTACCTACCTACTACCTACTTACCAAGAGGCAAACCACAATGCAACGAGAATTGAAGATTGGGAGGGCGGCGGCAGACACAGCGCTTGGCTCCTTGCGGGAGCCGGCACAGACGGATGGGACGTAGCGTGTCTTTGGTAGCGTGGATTCGCACATAGAAGCATCGAATCGAAGCATGCAGCCTCGTCTGTGTGACGACGAACAGCGGGGAGGGGAGGGGAGGGGAAGGGGGTGTGTGGCTTGGCCCTGCGTGTCTTGTTTCCTTTTGGCTCCCGGATGCAGCCAAGTACGAATTCTCGCGCCGGAACGTGCGGGCCTGCCACGCGATGGCTTCCGTTTGCCCGTCGACGCCGCCGCCGTTTCGTTTCCGGCTAGATAGGAGAGACTGGACACCTATAGCTACTACCAAGGATAGTAGTAGCGAGGGAGCAAGAGGGAGGGCTAACTGACAGAGGGAGACTGACGACTGACACAGGCAGACATGAATAAGAGTACAGAGTAATTAATACACCGAACAGAGGGAGAGAGGTGATTCGTGATTCCGTACAAACCGCCCGATGTATCTCCGAATAGCAAACCCCCCCCCTTAGCCCCTAGCCGCTAACCTCCTCACCTCCCGTCATCGCGCAGCACTCATGTACTCCTCCTCTATTCACAGACATCTGCACGACCTCCCACCAGCGCCACCATCACCAACTACGTAGTACCTACCTACCTATCTACCTCCTAGGTAGGTAGGTAGTGCCCACTCCTTTCAACCTGACATCACCCATAAGCCAGCCGTCTTCACAGCATCCATCTTTCTTGACATCAGAGAAAGAAAAAAAAAAGAGCACATCACTCACGAGTCTAATACCGTCAAGAACGCAGCCCCGTCATCCTAGGGGCGTAGCTCCATTCACCCAAGCTCCGAAAACAGCTCCCGGTAGCCGCGCCGTCGTCTCAACCCAAGTGGACCGCGTCAGCTTCTTGACATGGGCACACCCCCCCCCCTCCGCCCCCCCGCCTCTTCCCCTGGTCAGCCAGCCACGTCGAATAGCGCGTTTTTTTTTTAAATAAGCCCACAGCCTAAAAAAAAAAAGCCATATTCTCCCGTCAGATGCCCCCGTGCCATGCCAGTAATGAATCGCGAACCAGACCTGACTCAACTTTGCCTCGGGTGATCATCATGTGTCGAGGGGGTTCGGCAAGATAGCCATCCGCACAAGATGCAACATGTCTGGCGGGGCCTCACGGTTGGTTTTGAATGTCAAGTCTAGTCCGAGCAAGGTTCAAGGAAGAAGGAGTGCGGGGAAGCTCGCTGCGGAGGCTTCCCACTCGACCGACGTGCGGGAACCTCCAGCTACATGACCGGAAAGATGGAAAATAAAACGACATGTGAATTCCGCCGATAAGACCATCTCGTCAAAGGCCAAAAAAAAAATTGATGAAAAAAAATAATGCAAAGGCCCAAGCGCTCCGACCTTGCAAGCCGCAGAGTTTGGCACGGCCCAATGCATGCATGCCTTCTCCCATCCATGTCGATCCGCCCGTGGGTGTACTTCTTACCTGTCTACCTACCTACCTACCAATTCCTCAACCACCAAAAAGCCCTTCCCATCACGAGATTACAGGCAGCCGGCCAGACTCCTTCTGACTCTTCTTCTGACAGCTGCAGAGATGCGGAGATTCCGTCTACTACCAACAAGGTGGGTGGGCCCCGTTTGGCTCGGCATTAGCTGGTATATGCGCCCGTGGAACCTTCCATGGCTTCTTCGTTTTCTTCTTCCGCTTCCATGGACTTTTCTCCCCAACCGGTTCTCCGCTTCTGGACGCCTTCCAGAACCGTCCATCGAACTTGCACGCGGCACGCGGCTGACCGCAGGCGCTAGCGCCGCCCGATTGGCTCCGACCAACGTCGGGCGAGACAAACTGTCCAGACTCTTCCGAAACGGCGGCCACAAGCTTCCCAAGCCAACCCCCTGTGAGCTGACTGGCTGAGGAAACACTCCGAGTCTGAGTAATCGGCCCCAAACCGGCCCTAGAGCACGGCCCTAGTAGATATCTAGTCCCACCCTAGCCCTGTACCGGCTAAATCACCAACCATCATCCCAACCACGGGCAACGATATCTCACCACCATCGTTGTTGACTGCTGACCCCTATTTATAC
Organism: Ophiocordyceps unilateralis; assembly: GCA_001272575.2. Lineage (NCBI taxonomy): Eukaryota > Fungi > Ascomycota > Sordariomycetes > Hypocreales > Ophiocordycipitaceae > Ophiocordyceps > Ophiocordyceps unilateralis. Next base: position 27,641 of record LAZP02000185.1, on the reverse strand, counting down.
AACTGTACATTGTTTCCGAATCGTCGCAGACGTTTACTCTGTTGCTGTCGGCGTCGACAGACTCCCGACTGTCACTTCACAACGCAGTCGTAAAAAAGTGCATCCGTCATCACTAAAGATCAAGTCTTCCCCTGACAATAATCGGACGGCGGCAAGAAAAGGAAAATAAAAATGAAAAGGATGGACCGGAAATTCGCCGCCTCGGTCCAAGATGCGTTTCACACCATGTAATGCTCTCCTTTCCTCCATGGAACGCCGCCCAGGTCGATGATTGCCTACTCTCCAACTGCCACTTATCAGATCCTGTTTTTAAACTCTTCGGATGCAAAAAGCCGAGCGGGTGACAAGGGATGGAAGAGGAGATGCCCTGTCTCGGATTCAAAACATATTCAGTTCCTCGCCATGCTCACCAGGCCATGACGCCCCTTCTTCTCACGCCCCTTCTTCTCACGCCCCTCACCTCGTCAACCAGGGCCATTACATCCTATTCGACCCCTGTCACGTCACCGATAACCCATTGTCGTGCACACAACATCTACATTCATACCGAGTAACTCATGCAGCCAGCCTCTCCCTCCTTAACTGCGAGTCTCGGCCGCTTCTAATTCTATCATGTCGCCGTTATCCCGGACCCGTCGCAATGACTACACTCCTTTTCCCCGCCCCCGAAAAGTATAATTCACTGGCGGCCTGTCCTGTCGCCTTCAATGTGAATCTCGGCCACCTCGTCCGAATCGCCGTCGCTGCCGGCTTGCGCGGGCACCGCGAGCACCCCCTGGCCTTCCCACCCATTGTCATCAACGGCCGCACTCGAAGCCATGTCGGTATCCTGCTCGAAAAAGTCGCCACGGGCGCGGTCCTCGCCCGAGTCAAACTGCACGTCGTCGCTGCCGCACTCGCCGCCCGTAGATCCCTGAACCTCGCGACTATCCAGCGCATCAAAGGTCCAGGTTTGCGTCATGTCCAGCGACTTTGGTTCCGGCGCTTCGTCTGCGTCGCCCTCGATGCTCCGACGGATCGTCCCCGGGTAAGGTGACGGTTCGTCATCCTCCGTCTTGATCGCCTGCCCACCAGCGCCGAAGCCTCGACCGTCCGAGCCCGACTCGTTTCCATCGTCCGACGTGCCGACATCCCTATCGTACTTGGCCAAAATCTCGGCAAACCGTGGCCCTCCCAGCGGCCCGCTGGAGCGTCGTCGATAGAAGAGCAGGTAGGCGGCGCTCGTCACCATCGACGAGAGGTCCGATACGACATGTACCGAAGAGTCTGCACAAGAGTTTTAGCGACGGCCCAAGACAAAATGACGCCGGCTGGCCTACCGTTGAAGCTGTACCAGCGTCCGTCCACAAAGTTCTTGGCGTACGCAGTGTAGTGGCCGCCGCCGAGACCTCCGTAATGGTCGTCAATGGCGATCAAGTCGTAAATCTCCACCTTGCCGTCCTCCTTCTCTATCACTCTCGATGTGAGATCCAGGCCATCGATGGGGAAGTCGACGAGTACGTCCAGTTTCTCCCGCCGCCAGCCCGAATTGCTAAATCGCTTGAGATGAGCAACCAGGATGTCCGGCGTCTTCCACAAGTCAAACTTCTTGCTCGCCCGCCGGTGCTCCTTGCAGCGTGGGCAGTACCACATGTCCTGCTCCGACAGGATTTCGGCGCGCTCAAACTCGTCCAGACACTGCTCCAGCGTGATGCCTTCGTTTTGGCGCGTCTGTCGCCTCCGTTGGTTCACCTTGAGCGCGGGGTCGTGCAAGGTCTCGAGGTCGACAAAGGTCCTCGACCCCCACGCGGCTTCTTGGCGTCTGGACGGGTTGCCAAACACGATATCCCAGGCATCCTCGTTCCAGTCGACGACGATGCCCTCGTAGAGACGGATCAGAGGACCTCCGTCGGGCACGGCTCGGGGCGCGGGCTGTGGGCTCACTGCGGCCTGGGCACGCTGCGAGGACTTGGGCACCCGCATCTGCTTATCGCGGCGCTTGTTGCCCTTCTTGCCGTACGTCTTGTGACCCTTGAACTTCTTACGGCCGCCGGTCCCGCACTTTTGGGCCTGCCGGCCGTGACGGCCAATCAACTGCATCAACGTCAGCGTCGACAGGTTGGCTGTCAGGCTCGGGGGCTAGGAGAGCACACCCTTGGGGCCGGAGATGCGTCTTCATCGCTCGATTCCTCCGTCATGCGCGTCAGCGACGTATCCGGACCAGTCTCGTCCTCGTTGCTGCTGTCCTCGTTGCCCGACATGGTGCTTCCCGGACTCTCGTGATCGGCCATGTCCTTAACGTCCGGGATGCGATCCGACAGCTTGTCCAAGACGGTGCTATTGTCGAAGCTCGACCATCCGGTCGGCACGGGACCGTCCGAGTCGTTTCGGAAGTAGCACAGCTCAAACAGGTTCTGAAGCTCCGGGTCGAGGAAGGCGTTCGGGTCGGCGAACCGGGGCCGTCGCCGGCTGAAGCACTTGAGCGGGTTCGGCTGCCCAACGACCTTGGCCTGCGCGTCCCTCATGGAAATGTCGACCATGTCATCTTCGCCCTCGACCGAGCGGGCGGCGACTTTGCTGTCGCCGGAAGAGTCGGCATCCGACGCGGTCGTGATGAGCAAATCTCCTTCGGTCGAGTCCGACGTCCCGGTGTCGTCCGAGAGCTTGGACCAGGTGGAAAAGGTGGCGACCTTTTCGAGCACTTTGCGCTGGATCGCATCGAAGCTGCACGCCTCCTTCCTGGTCAGCGTTATGAAATGGGGCGGGGAGATCCCCTCGGGCATCCGCCCGACATAATGAGGCCGACGATGGAGGACCGGGACGACCATGACCTGGCTCTGCTCTTCGCTGAATTCGCCGCTGTCCAAGGGCACGTCGACGTCCAGCATGGACCGGTACTTTTTGCGCGGCCCCTTGCCTGGCCAGTTCGTTGGGGGTGCCTCCACCTCGTGCATCGTCGGCGTATCCGACTGCTGAATCTCCTCAGACACGTCCTGACTGTTGTCATATATCTTGAAAAAGCGGTCCTTGAACTCCTCGGCCCCCATCAGTCGGTTTGCGGGGACGCCGGTCCGAGAAGAGATGAACTGCTTGAGGCTCTCCATAGAGCTGTGTTTGGACAGCTCGACGTCTATCTTGACCGGGACGTCGTTGAGCGGGAAAAACTTGACCGGCCTCGTCCACATGTTCTCCAACGGCAGCGGCAGGGTCAGGTTGTTGAAGGGATCAAAGGTGATGCTGATCTTGCCACACTCGGGGCACTTGAGAGTCGACTTGTACATGCCGGTAAACAAATCCGCGATGACTGAGTCATCCCGGCGCCGGGTGATATCCCAGACCTGGGCCGCCATCTCACGGATCGCCTCGGGTTTGTTGATCATGTCGTCCGTCGAGTCGGGCTTCTCAATGTACGGCTTCTTCTTGATGCGGCTCAGGTCCTCCTGCAGGGCGTCGAGGAGGAAGCCGAGAAACTCCTGCGAGTCCTGCTGGCCCCATCCGGAAAATGTGGGACGACAGCGACCGACTGTCGTCTTGAAATCCCGGGGGCTCACTGCGCTTTTCCCCTCGTCGTAGATCTCCCTCAGAAGATTACCGTATGCCATTGCCACTCTGCCCTCGTAGCCGAGAACGTTTGTGTCGTTGATCTCGGACAGATATGATTCCGTCAAAAAATACTTTGACAATTCCTCGACACTGCGGACGCACTGCAGAGCCGAGTTCATGTAGCAGGTGTTTCCCAGGTTGTGCAGGCCCATGGCTCCGGTGTTCCGGCCCAGCCGCTTCTTCTGCGCTCGACTCCGGGTGAGGATGCCGTCGAAAGGGCTGCTTCTGCTGCTGGCGGGCTTGGAAGACAGGGCCGCCACGTTGACTCGAGATGGGATGAGTTTCTCTACTACCTTTGGTTGGGTGTAGATGCTGACCCAGCTGCCGCCGACGGCTTCGTCGATGACCAGGTTTTCGTCGCCGGGATTGAGAAACAATTTGAGAGTGGCACTCCCATTGTACTTGTCATTCGCCGTCTGGTCGGCCATGTCGATCTTGGTCTTGGACTCGACCTGGGAGAAGCTGACCAGGTCGAGCAGCAGATTCGGCCACGGTCGCAAAGGCTGAGACCCAGGCGAGTCTGGAGGTGTCAGAGTCGCCTGCGGTCCCGCCGTTCCGCTGGCGGCAGGCACGGGGAGCGACCACAGACGGACTTTACGATCCATGGGAATGCCGGCGAGCGTCTTCAAATCCTTGAGAAACGCCTGAGCATGAACGGCGAAGCTCGTAGTCACGATGAGTGGCGGCGGATTCCGTTCCTTCAAAGACTGCTCTATTGGCAACGGACTGACTTCGGACCAGAGTCGATGGATGTGAAAGACGGGCGGGTGAAATTCGTACATGATGTTGGGCGGATCTTGCTGGTTCTCGGCGGTATTGACCGCAAAGCGAACAATGGGGTGCTGGCCTTCCCGGAGTCCGTACCAGTCCATGACCAGCTTCCAAGCATCACCAGAAAAGAGCTCAAAGGATTCGAGGCCGAGGCCGGGCTTCAGGCGCACAAAGGTCTTGCCGGTAGAGTCTTGGATGGCTTCCTCAATGATGTCAGAGTTGTCTACGGGACCCAACGAGGCCTCGGTCAGGCTGGTGCCGGAGGACTTGGAGTCTGTCCGCAGAGCGAGCGCCTGATTCAACCATGATCGTGAAACCAGATAGGCCGTGTCGCCTTGATCCAAATGCGAGTCGTTGGAAGCCTTGAGCAGCGTCTCGATAATCTTGATTTGCTCTTGGAGCGGGGGTGATGCTGATGGCGCGTCAGTCGCCAAAACAAGGGTGGGAGGGGTTCCGGCAACGTACGGGAGGTAGGGTTTCCGCCATTCATCTCGGGCGCGTCGACGCTCATGGCGCGAGGGTGATGGCCCGATGAGTTGACATCACCATCAGCGGCAGAGGACCTGTTGGCTGCGTCGCATGCATCGGCTTCGGAGTTCATGCCCGATGCCCGTCGCTTGAGGGGAGATGACGAGCGACGGGGCAGCTCGTCATCGCCGTTCATGATAGCCCGTCGGGTCAGCCTAAAAGGCGACTGGCTCCTGGTCAAGCTGAGGGCAGAGCCAGCCTCTTCACCCCCTCTGTCGCTCTCGAGGGATAAATCCGCGTAGGCCGAGGCACAGGGGGACGAGGAGGCAACCGAGGACGCGTACTCGGCCGAGACGAGGGACCCAGCCTGCGTCTGCAGTCGCGGAGGCAGACTAGAGGCCGGAAGCGAGTCGGCGCGTGCGTAGAGCGGCGTGTTGAGCCCGGAGGCTACGGACGGGGCCAAGGAAAAGGCGGGATCGTCGTCGGCTTCGCACGAGGGCAATGCCGTGTCAGGTGACAAAGAGCTGGAGTTGTTCGAGGGGGGTCGGGCGAGCTTTCTCTTCTTTGAGGAAGGCGTCTTGACAGTGAGCTGCCCGGGCAGCTCGGAGGTGCGAACCTGGGGCGACGGCGAAGAGATCGACGAAGGCTGACAGACGGATAGGTCGCATCAATCTGCCGTCTCGACGTTAACCTCTGCAGACGATGACGTGGCCGGCCAGCGAGCGAGAACAGCCAAGCATCGGACGACAGCAGCAGAGGAAGGCTGCAAGAGCGGTCCGGCCAGACATGCACACACGCTGGAAAGCGCGGCGTTGGTCGCCAGCAGAAGCAGGAGAGAAAAAACAAATCCGAAATCTGACGAGTTTGAGGTTCTCGTCGCTCGCGGATCGAATGATGAGCGCCGTCCGGAGCAAGGCAGAGAGTCGGCAGAATTTTTTTTTTTTTTCTCTTTCTCTTCTCGAGGAAACGCTTCGCCAGGCAGAGGGGCGGCGGAGGAATATTTGGGACGGAGGGCTGACACAGCCTGGGGAGCAAGGAAGGGCGGGAGTAGCGGAGTCGCCCGGCAGGTAGGTCGGTACCTGAACTCCTCCCCGTGGCAGTACCAGTCTCTGGGTACCGGGTGGACGTTTTCCACCGTATGTGCACGGTGTCCGTGCCCATCACCTAACGTTGTAGTGCGGGTGCCTGCGTGCCAAACTGCCGTCCGGGGCTTGAAGGAGAAAGAGTCGCCGCCATGGGTAACGGCGGTGACGTTCCGTGCATAATGGGATTTCTCATACTGTCATCTTACTAAAATCCTCATTACATGCATGTGCCTCGGTAGTGTGTAGGCACACATAGATCCTCCACCTATCCGCAACCGGATGGAAGCCTACTACCTAGGTATCTACTGGGTAACTACCTATCTGCCTACCGATATCCTGCCTATATCCTACTACACGCCCACTAGGTAACTCTCATCCGCTCGCTCCCTTGGGGGACTCGTTCGCTGCAACACCCGTCTCTATAACACGGCTGGGCCCAAGACAGTCCCTCCTCATAACTTCGCGTCCGTCTCCTCAAACTCGCTCAGCTCCTTGGCCGGCCTTGCTCCCCGGCTCGCCGGGAGACCCGCCCTGTGCAGACGCACGTCGGTGATTTCCTTGGCCGGCCCAACTGCCGACTCCACGGATTCCTCCCCTTCAAACTCGGCGCTTGAGACGGTCAAGTCGAGCCCGAGGTCCTTTGCCTGCCTGATTATCATCTCTCTCCTGTCCGCGGGCGCGTTTACCACGTCCTTGAGGTAGCTTTCGAGGTGGGCTAGGCACGATCGTTTCGCCTGAGGCACGTCGTCGAGGCCTGACGCTCGCAAGAGATTCACCACCTTCAGGTCCAGCTCGCCGGCACCCCGGGCGTGCAGGTGGACCGACAGGCGCGCTCGACGACTCGACGACGGGCTGAGAAACTCGTTGTAAAAGTCCACCATCTCGGCCTTGGTGAGGGGCTTGATGTTGGCAGCGTCGACTTGCGCTGTGCATAATTGTCAGCTAGTTCGCCCATGGTGTTTCGGGTCCACGCACCTTGCTCAAAGTCGTAGTACTCATTGCTGATCTGAGTCCAATGCCTCGACGACTCTTGGTCCAGGCTCCTCAGCTTCTCCAACCGCCTGATGATGAGACTCCGTTTGTGACCTTCAAACTCGGCCTCGCTCATCGTCATCAGAGCCCTGCTAAACTGGGCCAGGAAGGCCTCGATACGCTTCTCCAGATACTCGGGCGTCTTCTCGCTCTGAATCAAGATGCGGAAGCCGCAGGTCGTGGCAAAGTTGCGTATGCCCGAAAAGACAATGTACCCAAGTTGCTCCTTGGTCCTGAGCTGGTCAAAGGCGGGCTCGTGCGTCATCTGGTCAACCAGTAACGTCTTGGCGCGCGCGAGGCCGTCGGCCCGATCGCCGACGAAGAACCACGTTTCGACGCAGTGGTTGACGTTGGCCGGGTCCTCCAGGGTCTTATTGAAGACAAAGTTGGACCCCGGAGGCAGTGTGAGCGAGCGGATGACGGGGCATTGCCACCGAGGCAGCGCCCGCGCCTTGAAGGTAGAGACGACCATGTCCGTCACCATCAGGGCCTCGTCCCGATACAGGTTCCCGTGAGCGTAGATTTCGACGTACAGCTGGGCCAGCATCTGCCTGTGAAACAGCCTGACGGAGTCGACGGTTATGTTCTTGAGCTCCGCCTCGAGCTCTTCCACGACATAATCGCGCTCCGCATTCAGCCACGAAACGTAGTCGCCAATCTGTTGATACGACGACTGCAGCTGGAAATTCTTGTATCCGCGAGTCAGGCGCTCCTTGACAATGTCGAACCGCTCCGTCCTGATGTCGAGATCCCGGATGGTGACGACGACCTGCTTCAGCAGAACCGGGAGCTTGTCGTTGTATCCAGAAATGTCCAAGAAAAGGCCGCGCAAGTCCAGCGACACGGTGTACTGCAGACCGGCTAGCTCTGCATCGTACGAATACTCTTCAAATTCATCTCTAACGAGCTCGGCAAAGATTCTCGCCTTGACACTATTCTCCGCCGTCGCGTGGATGATGGGGTTCTTCAGGCTCACCATGACGTTAGCCTTGGGAACCCAAAAGGTGTCGTCCTTCTTCCACCAGGTGCGGGCCAGTGCGTCGTTGCGGAGCACTCGCGGCGCGGGAGCCGGTTCCGCCACGTCCTTCTTGTCCACCTCGAGCTTGCTGGGGATAAAGTTGTTCTTGTGCGGCAGGTGAAGCTCGGGAAGACGCTCCGAAGCAGAAAGCGCCATGGCGCGGTTCAGCTCGGCCATCAGATCATCGGGAATCTTCTCGCAGCGGTACTCGGTCCCATACCACTTCTCCTTGGCGTTCCAGTTTCCCGGAAAGGTCCTCGACACAATCATCAAGCGCAGCTTGTCCGGCCGAATTGTGGACAGCGCGTCCTCGATGAGCTTGGCGTCAAAAGTACGCAGACGACTGTTGCCGCTGAGTAGCCATTCGCGCGGCAGAGGCTTCTGCATGACGGAACTCGTCCTACTCGTGAATCGGCTGGCCGGCGTCTTCTGCCTGAACTTGAAATCCACGTCGGCCATTCCCTTTTGCTCGTCGAAAATCCATTCCTGGGGAGAGGCCTCCCGCAGCAAAGACACGTACTGGAAGAAGATTTTGACAATCTCGGGATAATTCTTCAGACCCTTGACAAGCTGCGTCAGTGTCGCCGTCGGCGAGGCGCGGAAAGGGGCAGGGGAGCGCATACTTCTTCCGTCAGGCGAATCTGCACTTCAAACATGCCAGGTGTTCCGGGACAGACTGAAGAGGCCCAGGCTGACAGACCGTTTACCCAGCCCTTGTTCTTGACATACGACATGATGCTTCCAGGACCCTCGTGGCCTATGAGGTGGCTGATGTACCTGCTAGGCTGCGACTCGAAGAGCGCCTCCTCGTCCACGAAGGGAAACGTCAAGTCGAGCTGGCGCGTATCCATGACGGGCTTGGCGAAGCACTGCGTCGCCAGATCGCAGTCGCGGAACGGGACCTCGTCAGACCACCTGTTGGGCGGCAACTTCTTGTTGACAATGGGAGAAAAGAGTTCGACGACCCATTTTTGGAGGACATCGAGCGGCTCACGGCCGAGGACAACAAGCTTCATGCGGTTCGCAGAGTAGTGCTTATCGTGAAACTCGATAAACTTGTCCCGCACGTTGACTCCCCTCGCTTCGGGCTGCGTCTTGAGCACACTCAAATTACCGGTGGAGAAGTGGCAGAAGGGATGCTTGGGGTTGGACTGCGACTTGCCGAGCTGGTGGAGACGCCAGGTGTCGTTTTGCAGATTCTTCTTGTTCTCCGAGTCGACAGCTTTCAACTCCCTGTCGAGCGTGCTCGGCAGAAAAAGGGGCTCGACGAAGAACTGGGCGAAGCGGTCCAGGGCGCCGCGCAGAGGCGACGGATTGCTGTCTGACGGATCCTCGTCATTGGCCGGCTTCGCGGCAACGTCGAAAAAATAATTGGTGGAGGTGCTGGCCGTGTAGGCGTTGGAAGCGCCAGAGTTGGCGGCGAGATACTGGTTGTACTCGTTTTCGACGGGAAACTTTTTGGTGCCCATGAACAGAAGCTACCTTGGTCAGCATTCACGATGAAAGCAGCTAAACAAGAAGAGAAAAAAAGACGATGGCGGCGCGCACATGCTCGACAGCGTGGGCCATGCCGGGCATGCCCTCTTCATCGGAAAAGTTGCCGACATTGACGTCGAGGGCGGCGCTGGCCTTGTCCGTCTCGGGATCGTGAACCAGCAAGGCCTCGAGCTCGTTTTCGAGCCTGACGACTCGGTAATCACGATCATCCAACGACGGCTTCTCCAGGCAGTCGGCCAGGACGATGACGGGGGCCCGGCGACCCGGAGCCATGCCGGGCGACTGAGACGAAGGCATTGGAACAAGTTCCCGGATTCAGAGTGTGAGGGAACGACAATGGAAGGGGGGGCCGTGGGGCGCGGGCGCAAGGAGGAGGGCGTGTGAAGTCTGCTGAAGAGAAGAAAGGCGACAAGACAAAAAGCAAAAGGGCGAGCGGCGACGAGACGATGGTTCAGGCGTGATGCTCCGTAGCGCGCCAGATGTAGCCGGCACCTGATACCCAGTATCGAGGTACCCTGATGGGTCCCCCTTCTACCGGGTCGGTACTGCGTGTCGGGACTGCAGGGGAGGTCAAAGAACCTCGGTGGGATGACTGTGCGGTACCTTGTCCGCGACTGATGCGACAGCCGAATCGGCTGAGGTACAAGACGGCGAGTAGCCAGCAAGGGAGGACGACGAGATGATCTGGGTACCGCCGAGGTAGAGTCCGGCTGCGGGCGGTGAGCACCGAGAACTGACGACCAGACGTCGCGTGAGCGCCAGGTGGAAAAAATGAAAACACAGAATAAAAGACAACGAAATCGCGGTCGGATGGGAGATGGTAGTCAGCTGTGCTTTTCGACGGCGGACGGATGGCGGGCGGATGGCGGGTTCTTATAGTCAGTCGTCCGGTACCCTGTCTCTTGCCGCGATGGCGAAGAGTTGTGACACTCACTCACGCTACTATTCACAGACGTCCTATCGGAGCTTTCGTCATCTTCATCCATGAACAGATAACAATGAAGAGTAGGTAGGTAGGTAGGCAGGTAGGCATCCCGCGGAGTGACCCCTTGCAGGTTTGCAGGGCGACGTCAGCGGTTGTGAATACCTACTAACTACCTAGGCCGGTAATTCACGGACAAGCCAAGTAGGGTAGATGAGCGCTGCCGTTAGACCAACTCGCTCGTCACGAGCTCCGGCCCATCTCCCCATCGGGAGCCACGATTGCGCATCCCACCCATAGAGCCAAGGCGCCGGGCCTCACACAACAGCAGCCTGTGCGACTGAGGCCGATGCTCTTTTTCGTCAGCCGCGACGCTCCACGTGTCGTCAAGGAGCGTTGCTCTTCACGTTGCACGCATCTTGCACGCATCTTGCTCGCATATCGAGGTACCTCCAGGCGCGAAGACTCGATACCTATGTACGCGACGGTCGGGTATCGCCCAGTACTCGGAGCCGGCCCCGTACCCGGGTCCATTTTTCATACATTCCGTTCCCAAGGCTCTGGAAATGTCCGACCAAGTCGGCGCTGTCCTTTGCCTCTCGTCTCGTCCACCTCTATTTACGCCTGTTTGTCCTGATTGTGCCTGCGTGCTCGACCAAAGCGAGAGGAATGGGGCTCGCAAACACAACCAGCCATCAAGGTTCGGCCGATCGGAGGAAAGTTCCTGGATACCTCCTAGAGGCTTAGAGCTGCACATCTGGAAGGCGGTGTCAGCGCCGGAATGCCGTCGTTTTTAAATAGCAGGGTACGACGCGCGCCGTCACCCGATTTCATTCGAATGAAAGCCGTGGCTCGTTTGCTCGTGCACCGAGCCCGATCACAAGGATTTCGTAGGTACTACCTAGTTAGGTAAGCACACATTAACCGGCGCCGAGGACCGACTACCGGAACGCCTTTCGACTGGAACAGAACTGTGTCATCAAATTCCGACGAAATCTCTTCTCTTTGTTCCCTTTTCTGTTTTCCCCGTCTCGCTCTCGAGTTCCTTTCTTCTTCTTCCGCATTCGGCCACATCGAGTATCGAGCCCCTTTTCCCCCTTTTCCTCCTAACCCTGCCATTCAGCAGTAGCCACAACGGCGAACCATGGTATTGGATCTGGCTGCACCGAATGTCCTTATCGTAACATGGTACGCATTACGAAATTCACCAGTTGCGAGTCCCCTTACTTCGTCCCTCGGTGCCATTATGTATTCCACATGCTTCAGTGTACCCGTGCTGCTGCTGCCGCCTGTCGATCATGGCGTCAGCCCGTCTCTCCCTGGACTGCCGTTCTAGGAAAGAAGATGCATCTCCCAGACATGCATCTCGGGACCCTTTCTGGTAGGCCAACCAGCTAGTCACATCGCCCTCTTGCCCATGGATCTACCGCGACGACGCCCGGGTGAGAGACGTAGTCGCGTTTGCACCTTCACCCCCCTTGACGTCAGCCGGAGCACAGACGGTGTGGAAGGGCTTCCGTGACCAACCCAGTCATCGGATGCTTCCCGCATCCGAGTCTTAGCCTCCACTTCGCACATACCTTCTTCAGAGACCTGCGACTGCATTGAGGGAATAGACACGGATAGCTGTCGCAGGTTCGAACGCTCGTGACGGGCCCCACCATTTCCCGTCGAATAAATCTGCCAGGTCGAGCTTTCGTTCCAGCACTAGCGTCTTTGGTAGTCGATGGCCCAACGTAGGGTGAGCGATAGTAACATCTGCCGAGCTGGTATCATCGTTCAGCGTAAAGCACTCAATGGCTCGTGAGGCGCGCGAGGTAATCTCGAGCCTTGCTTGTTCGCACTGACCGGCTTGGCGGCGTTTGCTCTACCGCCGCGACAGGCCTTTGTTCCTGTCTCGGAAGTTCCTTCCGCCGCCAGCAGATATCGAAGTTATCTGATCCAGGCGGGGCTTCTTCTTCTTCCCTTTGTCCCGGAGTTTCTTAGCCTTGCCGTCATCTTTAGCCCGTCGGGAACGTGATTGCCAACGTGATCGGTCCTGCGAAGAAGATGCGTCGCTATCGTGCCTGTCCTTTCGCTTGCGACGAGTCTCACTACCGTCGAGAGATGAGTTGTCCGACTCGTCATCTGTCTGGTCATTCTGCGGTTCATCCAACTTCACATAGGGTTAGCCTCATCGTCGGCTACGTTCTGTAACCGGTCAAAACATGCCTGGCCTCCTACTTTCTTATCCTGCCTCGTCGAAGTACGGCCTTTTGCAGGCGCCTCTTCCGTGTCACCGGACTCGAGGGAAGAATCGATGTCGCCATACCCAACGTAGACGACGTTGAGCTGTTTGGTTGTAGAGCCTTGGCCCTTTACCACGTTCCATTTGTCCTCCAGCTTCCAGTGTGAGTCGGCTGCGGTGTGTTTCGCAAGCGCTGCCTGACGAGCAGCTTCTTGATTTTCGAGGGCTGTCTGGATAAGAGCTTCGTCGATTTTCGAGTCTGCTCGTCCTTGCTCGGAAGAGTAACCATGTTTTCGCTTCTTGGAAGATGTTTTGCCTTCTTGAGAGGCGGACTCGGAAGCCGACGCGACGGATCTTTGCATAAACTTCATAGTTAAAAGCCTCGAAGAGGCCGCCTTCGGCGTCTCTGGCGCCATCTTGATATATGCAGACGCGCTGGCGGTAGTGCTCGGAGTTGTGCGGCGACGACGACGTCAAATCCGGTCCGTCGAAGAAGGCACGTGACTCATGCGACGGTCACGGGCTATCTTTGTTCCGCTGGCTCCCTCGGATCCATCTAGCCTCCGCCCACCTGAACGAACGATCGTCACTCAAGTCGACACTGCCATCATGGCCGACTTTCGGCTGAGGCCAATTGGCCTCCTCGCCCGCAGCCTGCGAGCTCCCCAGCGAACCTTGAGCAACTCCCATCACCTTTTCGAAGCTGCCACTCCCGTAAAGCCGAGCACCGAAACGGCCATCGAGCATGCCCGGACCAAGGAGCTCGACCAGCCCAAGGAACTCGGCCAGGCGCCCAATCGAGTCGGTATCTGGTCTCGAAGCCAGAAGCCGCGCACCACGGCCATGACGGGTCCTCGATTTGAGCAAACAGACATGAGCCTACAGGTTCGCGAAGGCGGTTCCCAAAATATGCGTGGCTGAGGGATCGCTGATGGCACGGCAGCCTCAACCCATGTCGGCCATGGAGATGATTCACAAACAGCCCGTTCGGTGGACGCATGACCGCGTCGTATCGTGCGAAGGCGGCGGCGGTCCGTCCGGGCATCCCAGGATATTCATCAACACCGACAAGCCGGAGATTGCCGTCTGCAACTACTGCGGTTTGCCCTTTGTGTGTCTCGCATAGCAGGCAGTCGAGTCCATACAGCAGGCACTGACTGCAGCTCAGGCCAACGAACACAACAGGAAGCATCTCGAGTCGCTTCCCGAAACGTCGTACCCTTTGGGGTGAGGCATCGACATGACAGAGGGGAGTTGAACCGGAGAGTGGATTCCTTGCTGTAGTATCTCGTCACCCTCGATACTATCAGGAGCAATGTCCAGCAAACTAGAACTGCATGACCGCCAGGCAGCTGTTCGCTCGACGGTCTCGCCTCCGACTGCACAAAAGCAAACGCAGGCGGGGGACTTTTCATTGTCACGAGTGAGGTGAAAACACAGAAAGTTTCTATCCGCATTGGATTCCCAATCTCACCGCCTCGAACCGGTTGCGTACTCTCAAGACATGTCGAGGCTGAAACTCGAGCCTTACCCCATAATCGCATCGTAATGTACCAGGTACCCCCTCGCTTTCAGCCGCACCAATCAATGATTTCATCGGGATTTCCGCAACCTAAACCATCAATGCCTCAACGAACCCCCGCCATCTCCACTACAGGCACCTTTGCCCTCGTCCTCTTGCTCTTCGTCGCGCTGTTCCCGGACCTGTTCCACGTCCTCTGGACTCTACCGTTCAGTCTCCTCCGGCCGGCCCAGCTCAAGTCTAGCGGACCTACCCTGCAGCCGGCAGCCATGTCATGGTTTCAGAAGGAACTCAAACTCCCGTCGAAAGCTAGAGGCTCTTACTTGATCACAGACGAGGTCGTATCCGCTCTGCCGGAGATACGAGGTTACAAAATCGGCCTCTTGAACTTGTTCGTGCAGCACACGAGTTGCGCTCTGAGCTTGAACGAAAACTGTAGGTGACGTCAATTGGCGGGATCGCAGTCGGGAGGCTGACGACAATGCGCGCAGGGGATGAAGATGTAAGGGCAGACATGAGCGACGCCATGGATCGCATCGTCCCGAACAATGGCCCCAAAGGCGAACAACTTTACCGTCACGCGTAAGTCGACAGCATTATACCGCCTGTGTGGGATTGACCAGCCGTAGCGCCGAGGGACCAGATGACATGCCGGTAAGCGCCCGCGAGAGCTAATGCCTGTGCCTTTGAGAGCTGAACCCGTTCACCTAGGCACACATCAAGACTGCCTTGGTCGGAGCTAGCGTAAACATTCCCATCAGAGATGGAAAGCTGGTAACTCGCTGTCCACACAACCGAAAACGGCCTGGAAGCTGACATATACGGAGGCGTTGGGTACGTGGCAGGGAATCTGGCACCTCGAATTCCGGACGAGCAGACATTCACGAAGAGTCATGGCGACCATCCAGGGCGAGAAGATGTGAGACGGTGCAGACGCAGTCAATGGTGGCATTAGGCTAAATAGTAGAATCGACTACCTGCTCCTCTTTGTCGGAGCATTTTCCAGTCGCCCTTGCGCCAAACACCGTCGCCATGTAGCATAACGTTGGACCGATTCCTGATTGATCTGATGTTGGTCATGTATGCCATCGAAGAAGTATGGTGATTATGATGATTACTACGCCCCATTCTCTCCCCCGTCCTTCATGTCCGCGTCGTCGCCGGCCAGAACCTTGGTCTTGGGCACGTACCCGTCCGGGGAGCCGGTGCCCGGAGTGACGGCGGCCACATGGCCGTTCTCGTCTTTGAACTCGAAGTTGTAGCGGCTCAGGATATGAGGAATGGCTGAGAGCTGGGGACCGTAGCGGGCCGTATTGTCGTAGAGCTCAAAGAGAGGCACAGCAAGCAGCTTCATGTTCTTGGGTACGCTCAGAACCTCTAAAAACCGGCGGGGGTCAGCAGCTGATGAGACCGACGACAGGCGCGGCGAGTGACTTACTAGTCTTAGGCAAGTGGATGAAGTAGAGCTTCTTGCACTCCTTGGGCCGCGTGACGTGTGCGGGCACAAAGGGATACATGAAGGTTTCGAAGTTGGGCCGCCACCACTGGGCGAGACACTCACCCACCTCCCAATCGCCGGCCTCCTCACCCTCGCCGATGCGACCGACGGGGGCAAGCCTCTCGTCGAGCCTCGCCTTGAAGCCCTCGATCTCATCGTCTTCGGGCCTCAGATAGTCGCCAGGCAATTTGAAGAAGGCATTCGCTATCTGCAGCATTAGGATGTGCGGGTGGTTGTGCTCGTGACATACGAGGATTCCCTCGCAGGTGCGGCGCATGCCATGCTCGGCATAGTGTTCCTCGAGACGCTTCAGGCGGGCGAGGACGGATGGATCTTCCTCCGGTTGCGTCTCCTTTACCCCAAACGTGTAGTTCGACAGAGGGTACAGGGTGACCTTTTCGGGCTGCCGCGAGTTGAAGGACAACGGGATGGTGGGCGGGTGGCTAGATTTAAGAACGGGTGGCGGGATAGTAGACATGATGGGTGGGTGGTGGTAATGCGCCGAGGCGAGGCTTGAGATGGGCGACGAGCCGCAAGAGCGAAAGAGAGCTTCGGCGCAAAGCGACCGAAGCCGGCAGGCGGTGAGGGGCGGGTCGGCAGAGAGATGCGATGCATTGTGGGCTGCTTGTTGGTTGGCTACAGGGTAGCCTGGAGTTGAAGGGTACTAGTTCATACCCTATGTACACGCGTTATCAGCTCGCGCCAAGGCCCAAGGGCTTGCAATCAAGAGTCCCGAGAGGACACAGGATGCAACGTCGGCCAATGCTAGAGCGCGCCGACATTTCTTCCCATCTCCGTCTCCCTTGGTTGGTAGCGATTCAGGCAGGCCTCGACAGATGACGTTCGGGACGGGGCCATACGAAGGGCCCTGCCACGTCGCCCCACTCCACCTCTTGCTCAAGTGGCTGCTCCCTCCCTCCAACGTTCTCCCAGGCTCGTGGATGGGGAGCAGCAGTAAGCTCCCCCCTGGCTAGCTTGCATGGGACAATGGGGAGGCGAGATGAGGACGATTGGAGGAAGCCGAGCCAGGCATGTCTAAATGCGGTATGTCCGCCTTTTACACGTCGAAAGCGCCGCCTTGCCCAACGTCTCGAGACGAGACGGGCAGAGAAGAGGGCCGGTCGCACCAGCAGCCGTCACATGACGCTCTTGAAAAGAACAAGAATCCGGGCAGAAAAAAAAAAGAGAGAAAAAGAAGGATGCGGAGGTGAGGGCGAGGAGGGAGGGAGAGGAGAAAAACGGCCGCCAGTGACCGGTGGTGGTTCAAGGAGGACGCAAATGGGACGAGGCTGCCTGGTCGTGGCCCACGATCCCGCTCACCGTGCAGCCGCAGCAAACCTATTTTTCTCCTCCTCCTCCTCCTCCTCCTCCTCCATTCCCCCCTCTCCCCCCGTCCCTCCCCCCCCTCCGCTTCCTCCCCGCTGTCAGGCCCGCAAAATTGGCAGCCTAGTTTCGCTCGTAGACGGTCGTTTGCCAACGAAATCAAAACCCCAATCCGGTTCCCGTCCTACCCGCCATGCGCACGTCTCGTTGACCCGCCATGGACGAGGCTCGTCTGGTCGAGGCCCTGCGTCGCAAGCTCGACGACCTGGAGCGCACCCTCGACGCCTGTCGCCGCCATCTGCTGGCCGAATTCGACAAGCACTGCCGCAGCCTGCTCCGCGACTTGGCCCCGGACACGGCAGCCCGAGTCAGACTTGACATCGCCGCCGTCTTTGCCAACTATCCCGCCCTCCGTCCCGAGCTAGCGGCAGCTGAGTCACCGCCGCCCGAGGGCCCCAGTCCGGCTGTTGCATTCCAACCACCGCCCGCCGTCTCCGGGAACCCACGCGAACGGGAGCTCGAGCTCCAGGGGCTCTTCACCCCGACCTATCTGCCGCTGCTCGACAGCTCTCCCGCCGTCTCGGTCCTCACCAGCCTCGTCGCTGCCGCCGCCGCCGCCGCCGTCGCCGCCTCGTCCTCATCCCCACCGCCGCTCGAGGCCCAGGAGGGCATGGAGGAGACGCGAGTTCAGCCGATGCCGGCTTGCCTGCCGTCGCCCTCCCGGCCCTTTATCCTCTCCGCTAACCTCGACCACGGCACCGACGATGCGAGATCCTCGGCTTCCTCCACCTCATCCGACAAGAGCGACTCCAAGCCCCCGAGGAGTGCGCTGCGGCGGTCACCAACCATGGCCAAACCCCCACAGAGCCCCCGTCGAGTTCGCTTCGAGTTCATGGGCGCCGAGGTGCTACCTACGACCTCCCCTCAGCCATCCGAGCCAATCACCCGTCGTCCACCATCTCCCAAAGTAGACGGCGGCGACGAACTTGACGACGACGACGACGAAGAAGAAGAACTAGGCGAAAACGCCGACGACGACGCTGCCGCCTTCGTCTCAAACCTCGGCGGCGACACAGCCGAGGAAGAATTGACGAGCCCTCGCAAGGTGTCTTCATCCGATGCCTTGAGAGCGCTCTCCAGAACACCTTTAGAAGAGGGCGTAGTTTGGACTGTTGTCAACGCCGACGCTGACGAGCTAGCCAACAACCAAGACAGGAAGGATTCGACGTCACCGCCCCCAGCCGCTTCGGAAACAGAGAGTCCAGCGGTCAGCCCGATTGTGCCGCCCCCAACGACTGTTGCTGAGGGGCCGACTGACGACGGAGACTCAGACTCCGACGCCGATTCCGACGCCGGATTTTTGGCCATGGCGGGAGCTACATCTCACAGAAATAGGCCCTTTCGACCTCCGGCTCCCACGGTTGGAGCGTCGTTGGAACCTTCATCAGACGGCAGAACGAGCCCAATGAACAAACAGCTCTCATCAGCTCACGTCGTAGAGGAGCAAGGCCTTGCAGTTACCGGCGACGCCGAGGAAGTGGACGACGATGAGGAGCTGTTTCATTTCGAAACGACCGGGCTCAGCCTGTCGTCAAGTCGCAGTAGACGAGTCTCATGGAGAGAAGAGGAGGTTCCCCAGCCAGATCCCGTCGACGACGAATCAGACGCGACTCCGGCGCGGCCGTCAGATAACCAGTTCGGCGTTTACGCCACGTCTCCGGCGGTACCCATTCGACAACCACGGAACTCGCGGACTCCAGACTCGACCGTCAAGTTCCGGCCTGGATCCCTCGGGTCCTACAAGGGGCAGCCGCTAATGATGCCCATCGTGCGTGACCCGGAACTCCTCGAGCGAGCCCTCTCAGACCATTCGCGGAGCGTGCGCGAGTGCGACTTGGATGACCGCACCGCTATGGAGGAGGGCTCACCCCCAAAATTCCCGAGTACACCGTTTAGCTTCAAGGAGAGATTCATCATGGAGGAGATGATGGAGCGAATGAAATCAAACAAGGACGAAATCACGGAAGAGGGCCGTTAGGGCGTTTTCCTTTGGCTTGGAGGGCAACACGCATTTCGCTGGAGCACGCTTTGCGGCTTGAGAGGAGGATGGCTCGGGTTTGGTTGGCTTGATGGCACGATAAAGGCGTTCCAAGTCATGTCGAGGATGGAATAACGGCTTATTCGCAGCCTATGCAGGGCCAGCGTGACTGACGAGACGCTTCATCTTGGAGTCAGTCGGCGGGGGAAAGTTGCGTCAGTTGGCCTGAGAATTGCAAAGAGCCAAGTTGACATGGCATTCGGTCTGCCCTAGACCTCAGCTGAGAGGCTGGATGAGAGGCTGGCTGAGAGGCTGGCGGAGAGGCTGGCGGAGAGTTGCAGCGCTGTGCAAAAGCAGACGGAGTATCGTTATACCGGGGCATGCCTGAAAGTGCCAAAAATCCAGCTCAAGCTCTCTCTCTCTCTTTGCCTCGGGACGCAACCCATCGCCCTCGCCCATCCGTCCACTAAAGCCAGGCAGTCGTCGCCCAAGCGGCAGACTGCATTCCCCAGTTCGCCAAAGTCATGGGCGGCATCAACCTGGAAATCTTCAAGGTAAAAATGACACACACACAACACACACACACACACACACACACACAAAAGAAAAGTCTGATAGCGCAGCGGGCCCGCGTTGGATGCGCTGATGCTTCCAGTTCGGCATGTACGTCATGTTCCCGATCGGCATCATGTATTACTTTGGCACCAACCTCGACAACCGCTTCGCCGTGCCGGGCTTCTGGCCCAAGCCCGAAGAGTGCAACAAGTTACCCCGCGACAGGGAAGAGATTGAGGCCGAATACCACCGCATCGTCGCGCGACAGCGGCGTCGTCGGGCGCTCGAGGAGGAGAAGCAGAAGAAGGAGTCGCAAGCGGTGCGGGGAGACGATGACTGAGAAGTGACCAGTTGTGTTTCACAAGCGGAAAGGGAACGGATCAGCACCTCTTGATCTGGCTCTCCGGCGTTTTTGGCCGTTGATTGTATTTGTCCGCGTTCCTCAAAATCAAGGTGACTGGTCAGATGGGAAAGGGGGACAAACTCGCCTACTCCTCGTCGTTCAAGAAACTAGCAGCCAGCGACCTACTGTAATTCTATCTATTGATGTGATAAGTATCCAGATGTTCTGTCAACATGCTCCATTCGTCGTAACCAATGTCCCCTCGGCCGACATTGGCATACACGGCTTTGACATCCGGGCATTCCCTGAGACTGCTCAGGAAAAGGGCAAGGCTTTTCGCTGTCTCCCCAGAGTTGACAGTAGTAACGGTTTCTCGATTTGGAATGTACACCAAATCCGACTCGACCACATTCACCTCAAGCACTCGGGTTATGTCCCGGGTTACTTCACTGATGCCCATTGGGTCAAGCAAAATCTCGAACCTCCCATCTCCAACTTCCGTGGCGTCGATGGTCACGTCGTAAGAGAGCGCTTCACCCATAACAGTTGCCAGCGATAATTCTTCGTCCTTGGCCTCGAGAATAATACGGCCGAGTCTTTTAAAGTTGTGGGCCGTCGAGCTGACGCGAGCGCCGTTCTTCTTCACCACCTGGTTAAGGTCCTGTAAAGCGCGAGCTTTGTTATCCGTCTCGATTTCGGCTATCATTGTGATGTTGGGCGGCACGAGAAATTCATATGTCAAGGTGATGAGCTGCTGTCCGGTCGGCGACTTGCCCTGGCCCCGTGCGATGGCGGCGTCGACGACGGATTTAGGTACTTGGGCTGAATTTCTCTTAGCGACCGATAGATTGAATTGCTCCCCAGGAAGAAAGAGGCACCCGTACCCTTGGTCGCGGCACTTATAGCCCTCACGAGTTCTGGATTGCATGTGAGGTCATCTCCGTTTACTGCACCAAACGGTCAGACAAACAGGTCCCACTTCAGTCGTTCATGTGACGGCAACTGACTCCGCGAGAGTGTAGCAATGAGCTTCGCAAAGGTCCCTCGATTAGCAACCTTCTTCTTGTCTGTGGCGGCCTTGATGTGCTTGGTCTTGGACCACTTGTTGTGTCCCGAGAGCAGGGTGGCCGTTGTGACGAATGGTTGACGACATTGCCAACGGATGACAGTGGAAAGCGTCGAGCTGCGACGAGTTGAGATGGATGCTCGGTACATGAGATTGGAGTCGGTGACGGACTCGAAACTGTTCGATAGCTGAGCCGATGTCTGCTCTGAGATGGGAGCAAGCGGGTCAACGTTGTTCCCCCGGCTCTGCAACGGCAGAGTAAGCTCGTCTGATTGGCCAGATTGGGCCAGCGGTTTGGATTGACTCCTGACATCAACCGGAGCGAGGGAGGGCAAGGGCAAGGGGGAGAGAGAGAGAGAGAGAAAAAAAAAAAAGAGGCGACAAACAAGCGGATAAATCGCCCGCCAGCTGCCATATGGCAGCAAAAGCCATCAACCATGTCTTCCGGTCAAGAAGCTGAGCCTCCAGCCGAAGCAAGTGGCGGCGCCGAACGGGTCTCAGCCGTCAGGATTAATACGCCCGAGCTGGATCTCGCCAAGCTCCATGCCCTACCGGCCGAGCAACAGGATCTCTTCCTGCTCACCTTCGTGTCGGAGCTGAGAAGACACGTTCTGTCACTTTCCGCCGACGACTGCACGGCGCAGCAGTTCTACTTGAAACGAGAAATCTTCCAGATCATCAACCTGCCGTCGCCTCCGCCGTCCCGCGTCATCAGAAACAACCTGGGGAAATGTCTGGCGCACATCTTTCGAAAGGGCGACAGGAAGCTACTCTTCGAGACCATCAACGACTTGGTAGCCGCCATCTCCCTGAGCAAGCCTCGACCGGATGGCGAGACCCGGGCCAAGCATGCGGCTATGAGCTGTCTGGGCGATGTGTTTGCGGCTGCCGGTGATAGTGCCATCGGGCTGCACCAAATCTCTTGCACGACACTCATCAAAGCGCTGAAAGCGTCTTCACACAATGCCGGCTTGCGCGCCGCTGCTCTCAACTCGCTCGGCAAGATCGTGGGCATGATCCAAAGCTCCATGGACGAAAGCATTTCGCGCGACATGTGGAAACAAGCCAGGAACCACGCCGCCACCGACAAGGGCGCGCTCGTTGTCGTTGCCGCTTGTCGGTGCCTCAAGATCTTGACACAATACACGCCCTACTTCCACAACTCCACCGACTTCGACAAGCTGGAGACGGCCGTCTTCAAAGCCATGGACTCCACCTCGGCCCCGGCCCGTCACGCCGCCGCCGATTGCTTCGCCGAAGCGCTCGTACAGGGACGTGCAGCGCCCGCCGACGCGGCGCCCATCAAACCGAAGAAGCCCAAGGGAAAGTTGAAGCGCATCTCGACCCACGCCAGCATCGCTCCCGACGAGGACGAGCTTCCTGCGCGCTCCGAGAGCCCGGTCCAGAGCGGCTGGCGAGTCCAAGAACTTGCTCTGACGCTACCGGACATGATGAAGCTCCTGTCGAGCCAGTATGTCAAGGCTTCGGCCTCCAACAGGGCTCGCGCCGCCATAGGCGTGTGCTACGCGAGGCTATTTCGACGCCTGGGAGAGACTGTTGTTCAAACGAATTACCTGACCATTGTGGAAAGCCTGACCGTCGATATACTGGGCCATGCGACTGTGAACAACAACCGGTTTCGCCTCCTCATGACGAGGAGGATCGTGGAAACCATCCTCCAAGACGTCATCGGACGCAGGATCCTTGGCGAGTCGGGGCAGATATCGGCGGCCATGTCCCTGATCAACAACGTCTTCAAAAACTACCCCCAAGCTCTGGCCGAGAGGCCTGAGCCCTCCAAGCATACTCTGATTGTCGTCCTCGGCACCGTCGCCTCCCTCATCGACTCTCTCGGCTCTGCGGCCAACAGCTTCGCAGACTCCTGTCGCGATGGCTTGCTGCAGGTGATGCAACACCCGAGCTACTCCGTTCAAGTCTTTGCCTCCTATTGCATGAAAATGTTTGTCCTGGCCTGTCCGCAGCAACTCCTACCTTGCCTGTCCGTTTGCATCAACAGCTTGACTCGGGAGCTGTCCCTGCTAGGAGGCGGTCGCAACTCTCCGAGGAGGTGTCTCGGCTTCGCCCACGGCTTGGCCGCGGCTCTCAGCGCAAGCGCCCTACGCCCCCTCCATGGGTCCGTCGACATCAACAGCCGCGTGTTGACCATGGCCACAAACCTGCTCAAGTCGAGCAGCCAGTCCGAGTTGCGTACTTCGAGTACCCAGATCCAGGTTGCCTGGACCCTGATCGGCGGACTCATGGCTCTCGGGCCCAACTTCGTCAAGATCCACCTCTCGCAGCTTCTCCTGCTGTGGAAGAATGCCCTGCCCAAGCCCCTGGCCAAGGACAACACCGCAGCGAGGAGCCTGCTCGAAGCGTCGTTTCTCACCCACGTCAGGGACTGCGCATTGGGATCGATCCTGGTCTTTCTCCAGTTCAATAACCGGCTGCTGACCGTCGACGTCTCGAAGCGGATCGCCGCCATGCTCCAAAGCACTTCTGCCTTTCTGCGAGCGTTACCAGCCAAGAAGACGACGGACGACATAACCCAGAGACTCACGCCGGCACTCCAACTGCAGGACCTGGACCTCATGGTGCAGCGCCGTGTGCTGCAGTGCTACATCAAGCTCGTCAACCTGAGTCCGGCAGGCGGGAGCGAGGCCCTACTGCAGTCGAACTTGCTTACCATTGCCATGTCTCTCTTTGCCGACCCGGAAAACTACATGCCGAGTTCTCTGAGCGCTTCCATAGCCAGTGCGGCTGCCACATTCGAGTCCATTTGGGACATTGGCGACAACAGCGGCTTCGGCATCACGGGCATGGTGTCCGGCTTCACAGTCAGGAAGCTGCCTGGTCAGCATGACAGCTCGGCCGAGGGCGACGTGGAGAGCGGCAGCCCGGAAGACGCCATCGACCAGCTGCTGCTGTCGCCCATCTGTGGCAGCCTGGAGCATGATGCCTCCATGCTGTATATCGGGAGCATGAAGGACAGATTGTCCAAGATCCCGGATCCCCCGGCCACCGAGGTCATCAATAGCGCCATTCAACTCTTTGCCTTTGTCTTTCCCCTCACGCCGGCCAAGGTCCAGGAGAGCGTATTGGAGCAAATCAAGACGTTTGCCTCGGCAGGTTCTCTTCAGAGGGATGCCGGGCGCAAGGCAGCCATCAATGTCAACGTCGCGACGGCTATACTGGCGAGCATGCGGGTCGCCGTCAGAGAGACCAACTCAGCGGCCGGAAACATCAGCAACGTCGCTGTCGAGCGGCTGCTGCAAGACATCGTGAGGGACTTTGTCCTCGACCCCGACCAGTATGTCAGGAGTCTGGGATACGCCGCCGTGGCGAGGCTGTGCAACGTATACGGCAACGCCTTCACCAGCAATGAGATCAAATATCTCGTCGACACAATCGTCGGCAACCGTGAGCCAAGCGCAAGAGCCGGCTGTGCCATGGCTCTCGGCTCGATTCAAACAAAGGTCGGCGGCATGGCGGCGGGCTATCATCTGAAGACTATCCTCGGCATCCTCATGTCGCTGTGCAACGACCCCCATCCCATCGTCCATTATTGGGCGCTGGAGGCCCTCTCGCTCGCCTCGGACGCGGCGGGCCTCAGCTTCGCCGGCTATGTTCCCAGCACGCTCGGGATGCTGGCTCAGCTCTACGTGTCGGAGACGCATCACGCAGAGATTGCGTCGGCCATTACCATGAACCTCGAGACGGAACTTCCGACGACGGCGGCGCTCGCGAGATGCGTCGACTCCCTCATCAACGTCCTAGGGCCGGACCTCCAGGATGCCAACAAGTCTCGGGAGCTCATCTTTACGCTCGTGGACCAGTTCGAGAGCGAGAGCGACGAACTCGTCGAAAGGGCGGCACTCGGCTGTCTGGAACATCTGTCTCTGTATGCACCGAATCAGATGCGCTTCGCCGACTACGTTAAGCTTCTGCAGAAGCACCTCTCCTCCAACAACGCAACACTGAGAGACGTCGCCGCCGACGGCCTCCACAACATCATGAAGCGCGAGCCTCGTGATGTGCTGAAAGAAGCAGACAAGGATTTCGAGGAGCAGCTGTGGCTCGTGCTCGACACTGTCCCCTCGCACGACGGCATCAGGAACATTATTCGAAATTGGATGCATCAAACCTGCATCAACGAGACGAGCGACTGGCTGCAGAGGTTTCAGGCAGTCTTCAAGATGACACGATCGAAGCCGAAAGAGGGTGACGTGGTCAAGCCCAGCAAGGGGGTTCCGGACTTGCAGGACGAAGAAGTCGCCGGCTTCGCGGCCGTGGCTGGCGTCGCGAAAGAAAAGGAGAGCGGCGGAGCGGCGGAAGCGGAGCCTCTACGATGGCAGGTCACGACGTTCGCCATCGACTGCATCAACGACATGTTTGCCATCGTGGCCAAGGATGTGGCTGCCAACGGAGACTCACAGGCGCAGGTGGCGCTGCAGAACAAGGTGGCAGACGTCGTCCGCATGGCCTTTTCGGCCTCGACGTCCAACGTGCTGGAGCTGCGTATCTGGGGTTTGAAGATCATCGGCGCCGTCCTCAAGATGTTTGGCAAGACAGCCGATCCCGACTTTGAAGAGGCCATGCTGCTCGAACAGTACCAGGCACAGATCAGCTCGGCCCTGACACCGGCCTTCGCGGCGGATTCGTCGCCGGAGCTCGCCTCGGAAGCGGTCAACGTTTGCGCCGCCTTCATCTCCATCGGAATCGTCACCGACGTCGACCGGATGGGTCGGATCCTCAAGACGCTCGTCAACGCGTTGGACAACTTCTCCAGCGACGACGAAAACGCTGGCATCGGAGACCTCAAGGGCCTGAGCTCAAACGCGCAAGTCATGGTCAAGATCTCCGTCTTCTCCGCCTGGGCGGAGCTTCAAGTGGCCAGCACCGAGCAGAGGTATCTGTTGGAGGTGCTGAAGCCTCACATCGGCACACTGACTCCCCTCTGGCTCGAGTCGCTGAGGGAGTTTGCCCGGCTCCGGTTCGAGCCTGACATATCCATGACGCTCGGCCCGCCGTCCCTGTCGGGGAGTCTTGACACGATATATGCGGCACTCAACCGCGAGACGCTTCTTCGGTTCTACGAGGAATCCTGGCTCAAGCTCGTGGATGCCATCGCCAGCCTCATCGAGCAGGACAGCGAGTTCGTCTTTGATGCTCTCGACGGCAAGGAGTCCCGGGCGTCGGCGCTCAACGGCAGTAGCAAGAGCCCTGCCATCAACTATCGCGACGAGCCTGTCGCCTTCTTCTTCGTGCTCTTCGGCCTGGCCTTTGAGGCTCTCGCCATCCGCCCCGGCCAGAGCGGATCGCTGGAGACGCAGGAACAGACGCTGGACATTCTCGAGGCACTCAAGAGGATCCTGCATCCGAGCGTGTCCGGACATGCCATTTACCGACCCGACGTCTTCTCCGAGGCCATGGACCTGCTCGACCGGCTTGTGCTCACCGACGGTCTCAACGTCCAGGCCGTCATCGTCGACATTGCCAGGGCGCTGTGCGTGACGCACCCGTCGGCCCGCAGGCAGGCGTCGGCCGAGGGAGATCTCTCGGAAGACATTGACCAGCTGTTCGAGCTGACGAGAATCATTGTCCTTGTCCTTTCCGGACTTCTGCCCAATCTCTCCGAAGGCAGCCAGCCTGTGCGACACCAGATGAACGACGAGGCCATCGCCCTCGTGCGCTCTTCGCTCGACGCCCTGGTGGACGCGGCCGAGGCGTTTCCGTCCATCATCAAGACGGATTTGTACGCCTGCATCACGCACATCTTCGCCACCATCCTGGCGACGCCGGCCTGCCAGGAACTGATTGTGCCTCAGTCGCTGGCGACGCTCAAGCGCTTCGTGGCCGGCATGTCGAGGGGGACAGGGACGTCGGATGCCGTGCAGCTGCAAGCCTGTCTCCGCCGCTTCCTGTCCATCTATTTGCACGCTCAGAGACGGGAGGAGCCGACGTCCCTGGCGTGTGTCAAGAACTGCCTCCTGGCCACGACGATACTCCTGACGAGCGGCAGGAATATGCTGCCAGCCACCGACGCCCTGGTGTCACGCTATCTAGACGAGCTGCTGGACTGCCTGACGGATCGAATGGTATGATGAGAGTGGACCGATTTTTCCCCCTTCTCCCTTGCTGTTGTTTGACTGACGAGTGTCGACACAGACGGCCAAGATCGCGGCCAACTGCATCCGGTCGTTGCTACTGCAGTCGAAACCCACGGGCGCAGACTTGAGCATCGCCCGCTACCTGTTCCCTCGCCTCGTCTCCCTCGTGGCCGACGCAGAGGCCTCGGACCCGGAACGAGCGCGGCCTCTGCTCGGCCACACACTGTGCCTCTACGCCGGATCCCTACAGGGGGATCGTAGGACGGCGGCGATGAGCGTCGTCATGCCCATGCTCATGGCACGCGCGACGGCAGAAGGGGAAGAGGCTTACGGCGAGACGAGCGCTCGGCTGCTGGAGCTGGCGGCCTTGGACCAGGCCACCTTCAGGGCCATCGTCGGCGCCATGAGCGGCAGCCAGAGGACGCTGCTCGAGGAGGTGATCCGGTCGGGACGGCAGGCGGCGAGCCGCGCCCACAAGGACTCCGGCACCGAGTCTCAGCAGCCGAGCATCACGCTCAAGATGGACTTTGGCGATTAGACAGAACGGGCCGTCCTTGGTAACCATCGGGCCCCCCTCCCCCCCC
>LAZP02000184.1:18315-34124 GCA_001272575.2 Ophiocordyceps unilateralis | reverse complement strand
CATCCTACATCATCGAGGTCCGTTCGCTTAAAGGGCAGCAAGAAGCGGTAGTGGAGATTACATGTAGAGAATAGGGCTTTTAGTTTTTGCTGACGATAATCTATAGTGATAACAGAGAATGCGAGCCCATCTCATTTTCCTCTCAACCATGCTACTGGCATATAGCCATGCCAACCAATTGAAATTAATTACCATATGCCGCTATGGAAAATCATGCTATCAGTCCGGCATTTTCTACACCAACCAGACTTTTTTTCTTCTAGGAAAATTCAATTCTTCGAATTGCTATCAGATAACCTTGCATACGTCAGTCAAATTCTGCCTTTGGCTGAACGGTACCCAGGCAACTTTTCAGTTTAATGGGGGGGATCAACGCTGCTTGACATCCGAGGGCACTTTCGATTACCCCTGCCAGAGGGGAAGTTGCTCAATAACCATGTACAATGAGACACTATGTATCTAGAAGTGCCCTCGACGATGGATACTCCGTCGTCGGAGCAGCAGCGGCCTCGACCGCCTGCGGATTCCCCGTCGATAGACACAAACCTTAAAAAAAAGCTCCGGACTCAGATACAGTATCAGGCTCGCCAGAAATACTTACAAGCTTGATGCAAAATCGCGGTTGTAGATATGCCGTTTGCTCCGATGAGAGGCATTCCTGGCTTGGGTAAAGCGGTGGCTTCATTTCTGTAGTTGCTCCCCCCCCTTGGTTGGTTGGCTTACTGTCTAAAGTTTTCAACTGTTGGTGCGTCTTGTTTCGTAGCCGACACAAGGTTCAATCGGCTGTTACGTGACACGTCGAATCCGTCCTCCCTCCATTTAGTTACGTTCCTCAAGAGTCCTTGCCAAGAGACGAGTGGACGAGTGGCTGAGGCCTGAAACAATTGATTATAAAGATGTGTGTCTGTTGAGTCAGCCCCCTCGGGGTAGATGGAAAGGGTGATTGTGTAATGAACTTTTGCAGCAGGTTGAGAACAGGTAACAAACGAACAGTATTTCTAGGTAGTTGGGATTCATACATAAGTAGGTGTCGTCGTTTCGTCGGTCATGCCTCAATGGCAAATGGCCTCGGACGAAAGACGGATCGACCATGCTGATGTGAAGTGACACTTGGTTGTCTACTTGGGCATAAATGCTGATTCTAATACGCTGACGGCACTATGCCCGCGCGTCCACCATCGGTCAGAAGAACGGTGCCGTCTAGATAGCCGCCGGCCTTGCTGGCAAGAAACAGCGCAACGCCAGCCATCTCCTCTTCAGTGCCGGATCGCTCCAGAGGAATCATTTCCTTGGGCATGGCGCCCTCTTTTCTCGGATCGGAAGTGTTCTTCAACATGGTATCCTCCGTCATCTCACTCGGGTAGATGCCAGGGGCAATGGTGTTGACCCTGATCTTAAAGTGCGTCAAGCTCGAGGCCAGCTGCTTGCTTAGATGCGTCACGGCCGCCTTGCTGGACGAGTAGGCGAAACCGGAGAGGGGGGCCATCCGCGCGTAGCCGGCGACCGAAGAGGTCATGATGACCTGCGACTTCTGCGGCACCACGGCTCGCTTGTTCCCCTCGTCGAGGAGATGTAAGAAGGCGACGGCAGTGTAAAAGGCACCCGTCACGTTGACGTGAAAGGTTTGACTAAACTCTTCCATGCTTGGCTCCCATAGGCTCTGCTGTAAGCTCTTGATGGTCGAGTTGGCGATGTTCCGCATAGCCTCTCCGACGTTTGCCGTTGCGATACCGCTGTTGGCGAAGACAACATCGCAGTAGCCGACGTCTTTCCGAACCCTTTCGGCCGCCGCCGCCAAGGAATCCTTGGACGTGACGTCGCAGACAACAGGGTGGATGACCTGGCCATGCGACGAGGCTTCCTGAGTCGCTACCAGGGAATTCTCTCGACGTCCCAGGATATAAACAGCTTTCGCTCCGTTGGCTGCCAGCGCGTGGGTTATGACTCTGCCGAGACCGGAGCCTCCTCCGGTTATCACAGCCACGAGGTCCTTGACCTCGAACAACGACTGGGCTTTATATGAGGAATCCATTTTTTTTTCTTTTTTTATTTTCTTTTTTAACTTTGCGTCTGGTGTTGGGGCACCTTGTTTGACTGGCTGCTGAGGGATTGAACGATAGGCGTACAAGGCTCGGGTTTTATACTGAGTTGTTAATTACGTGTATCTTGATTGACATCATCCGCACGTGTTTGAGCATCAGGCATCATCAGACCGGTAAGTCCGGTGCTAGTCTGTTTCCAGCCAACTCCCTTCCCTCCCTACCTCCCTCCCTACCTACCTACCTATCTACCTACCTACGTCCTTGCTCGGTTCCATCGACGTGACAAATACAATATCCGCCGTTCAATGGAGAGCTTAATAGCTCTTACGCTTGCTTGTTAGGTATTTTCCCCATCAGAGACATTGAACCATCTTGACCCCCCTTCCCCCTTGTCTGCTCTTGATTTGTCTCGTTGCTGCCCAGAAGAAGAAAAATAGAAGTTGAGAATCATCTCTCCCCGTCTCGTCTGAGGGGCAGCCGCGAAAAGAGTAACAAATCGTCTTCCGTCAGCGGTTGAGTAGGAGTAGACTTTGATCTTACACCGCTGTAAGCTTGGTTGAAGCTTCACTAGAGCCCTCTCTGGTGGGCCAGTCAGGGTTAGCCAATGCCCAAAGCCCACAAGAGAGCAACCGCAAGGATCAAACGCCTCCTCAAAATGGCCTTCTGACTGTCCTGGACCAGACACCTTGTCCCAGCCGACAACGTCGATTGACACGATAAGACCATGTTACGGGAGTGTGGGTGCAAAAATGACACGTTCAATCCTCATCACCATGTGCGAGGCTGGCACGTACGTAGGGAACAATGGTGTAGAAGCCGAAGAGCGTGAGACAAGTCGGGAGCTACGGTTCCTGACCGGTCTATACATGTAGAATATTATAGAGGATACACCAGTGTGTGGACAACTGCTTTGGTTGTCTTGTCAAAAACCTCAGTCGGCCACGTGTAGGCGCGCAAGCACCATGGACACCGTTGGACGTAGCAGGTCTTCTTGACCCGAACTCGCCAACTGATTAATTAAGTACTCTGCTAAAGTAAAAAAAAAAACCTTCTATAGTCCCATCAACCAGTTCTCGCTGTTCCAGGCCCAGAGAACTTCAACACGTCGAGTGAGTGTGAGGAATCCATGTCTCTGCGCCAATAAGACAATCGTAGTACGGACAATCAGTCGCAGCCCCGAGGATAAGCCAGCTTCACTCATCTGCAGAATTCCGCAACTCTGCTGAAAACCCTCGACATTCTTAGTTGTCTCACCGTATGCTTCGTCTGCACATATAAGTTGTATATAAAGCTAGAGGGAAACCGTCTGGTGCTGGTCCTGTCGTCTCGGCCTGTTGGAAATCTTCCAAACTTTCTTTCCCTCTTCTTCAACTAATGCATTAGGGCCATTTGTTCATTTCCTCCGCCTCGTCGGCAACATGAAGATTTCCCTCGCCGTCACAACTATCCTAGTTGGACTAGCCTGCGCAAACTCCGCGACAGAAGACTTCGCGACAGAGGATGAAAGATTGGTTAGTGCCCAGACCATTCCCTCCTATGAAAAAAAAAAAACCCTACCTCATAAAATGTGCTATCAGCTGTCGGGCCATCGGCTTTTTGTCTCGGGTCATCGAACCTGTCACCGCCACAGATTCGTCAGGAAAAGGCCCTATAAGGGTGTCCCGAGAAGTCAACACAAGATCATAAGGAACGGACGAAATGTCTGGTATCTTTAAAAAGGGCCGGACAGATAAAAAGGGAGAAAAAAAAAAGGGTTCAATCGAATAGATAAGACGACAGCTCCGGCAAGGTAGCAACTTCTGACACGATAGCTTCTGTGTATTTTTATATTTATAACCAGTTGCCTCAGAAAGCATCTTCCCCTCGGCCTGCTCTCCTTCGTCACTCTCCGGAGTCGTGCTGCTCCTCATTCAACGACGCGCAAGAATCCATAACCCACCCGTTCGAAGCACCGGCCATAACGACGACGGGTATGTGATCAAGTAATGACCAACAAAAGCAACAGGTAAGAAGGGGCAACGTTATTGATGCCACTACTTCCATAGCATCAGCTACCTTCTCTCCATACATTTTCCATGGCGCAGTAAGCCTTTTTGTTTTTTTTTTCCCCCTTCCCCAGGCCGAGCAATCCCTCTCGTGGCTATTCCTCGTTCAAGCTTCCCATTGCCCACCCCGCCTTGCCACCCTTCTTGCCAAGTTTCACGTTCAGCTTGCTGAGCCTCTTCCTCATGCTTCCCCGCTTGGAGATGGCAGGCTCTTCTTTGTCGAGTCCCTTGCCATCCGTCATGACACCGCTATCCAGGCTCTCCTTGCCCGCCGAGCTGCTCCGTTGCCTCAGGCCAGCCGCTTGCTCGTCGTTGCCCTCGCTCATTGACTGTGACCGGAAGATGCTGTGCCGCAGACCGGATGCTTTGCTCAGGCTGAGCCTCGGAGGGTTCGCCGTGTCTGTCCCGCCAATGGCTTTCTCCGTCTCCGGAGTGTGGCCCGCTTCTTGTTTCCGTCCGCCGAGGAAGCTCAGTCTCGCTCCGCGATGCCGCGTCGAAACTCGCTGTACGACGGCTGTCTCTTCTGCTTTGTTGGCGCCTCCGTTCAAGGAGCTCGCCACCTTGGGCCATGGAGATCGATTCTCCGAGGGAAAGGAGCCCCTGAATGCCGTCGACGGTGTCGGCGTCGCCTCTCGCGCTAAAATCGGCGCCGGCGGAGCGAACGTGGCAATCTCCGGCTCGAATGCGCTCTCGAAGTCTTATCATCGGTTAAGAAGAGCTCTTACCCGAGTCATTCTGGGCTGCAGGTCCACTTACCTCGACTGAGTTCCTCGTGCTTCCGATACGGGAGCTCGTTCATGCTTCGGGCAATTGTAGCCAAGCACTTCTTGATCATCAAGCCGTGGTCGATCAGGGCCATCCGAAGAGCAGTCTCCTCGGGCTCAAGCTCGGCCTCTCCCACCTCCTCGGCCTCGTCCGGGCGGGGCTCCGGGATGAGTGTTCGGTAGCAGACAACACTGTGCTCCGACAACGGATCGACGGCCACGGTGACGGCATCCAGTAGCTGTTGGCCGTTCTCCCCGTCTCCCTCGGCGAGGCGACGCTCCAGAGCTGCCATCTCTTGCGTCTTGCGCACGATGCGCTCCAGACCGGTCTCGTGAGCAGTGAGCCTCAGATGGTACGTTTCCACAATCTCGCTCCGTCGCAGTAAAGTCGGGAACGGCTCCGAGGTGGTCAACATGGTCTTTTCCGCGTAATGACCCTCGACAGGCCCCGACGTATTGCGTTTCTTGGTCATGGAAAAGCTCTGCGGATGCGAGCACAGCAAGTAGTCGCGAACGATGGGAGGCACTCTGGCCCTCTGGAACACCTGGTGAGCCAGGTCGCGGTGAGGAGTAATGGTTGAGATGACGAGGAATTGTCCTTCGACTTCGTCCACGTCGCCCGTCGTCACGATTTTCGCCGACGGAAACTGTTCCTGTATGCGATCCGCAAACGCAGACGCTCGCTCCGCAAGCCATCCTTGGTAGACGAACTCTTTGTCACGGAGGCTTGCCGGGAACCCCAGGCCCTTGTAGGCGACTCTGAAGTACCGCGGCGTCATCTTGTCGCACTTGGCAATCTTCTCGTGTATCGTCGCGATGGCCCGCTCCGTCCTCGCCAGCTTCGCAAAGTCGAATACGTTGCTCTCGTACTGCACTTGGAGTTCCTTGTACGTCGCCAGCGCGTTGCTCCACGACTCGCCTTCCTCGAAATGCTTCACCATCTCAAAATAGATGCGCTCCTTGCGTTCGAACAGCGTCTGCGCCGGAAACTCCGGCTCCGTCAGTGCGGGGGTCTGCCGGGTTGGATCCCAGGCGTAAAGATCGGCGTGAAGCCGCAGAGCCAAACCAGCCTCGCCATGGTTCCCCGTCGAGGCCTGAAAGGATGCCAGCTGATGGACGTAACGGATGAATATCTCCTCCTTTTGCATGTCTCGCAGAAACTCCATCAACCGCAACTGATTGATGATGGTGGAGGCCTCGTTGCCATCGTCACTGCCATGGACGGCCACCAGCAGGTCGAGGTATTCGTCCAGCGTGGAGACGAGCTCCTTGACGGCTCCATGGAGTGGCTCGTCCACGGTGTCTGCTAGTGGCTCGAAGCGTTCCAAGAGCTCGCCCACGAAGAGCTTCTGTAGCATACTTTCCGTGACCGGCTTCGACTTGAAGAAGCCATCAAGACAGTCAATCATCTCCGTCTGCACCACCGTCAAGTCCTCGCTCAGCGTCCACTCGCTGACCATCATCGTCTGCAGGACCTCGACCGCCATTCGACGAAGCCCCTCGTGGACGCTCAAGCACAGCTCGACAATGGGCCCCACAAGCGTCGGGACATACTGCACTTGGTAACCCCCGATCCTGGGCAATCCGTATCGGCTGCGCTCGTCCGGCGACGTCTCCCACCCCACGGCTTCCCAGGTATCGCGCAGAAGCTCAGCCCCGTGCTCCCGCACGTCCCCTGCAATCTTCCACACCGCTCGTCTCTTCTGTTCCGGAAAGGTTTCCAGAGCCAGTGATGGGCTGCCGACCAGCTTGAGGAGAGTCGCGAAGAAGAGCTTCCACAGCTCCGTGTTGAAGCTTTCCGCATCGTCGGGGTCAGGGAGAAAGGATTCCAGAAGGATGCCGGCGAGGTATGTCAAGGTTCGCAACGTCGATTTGTGGTGGTAGATATGAACGCTCAACCAGCCCAGCGGAAAGGCGTCGCCGGTGAGAATGCTCAAGTGAACTCGCAGGAGGTTTTCAAGCATGACGGTGAGATCTCCCTCGGCCAGTTCCAGCTGCATGCCGACGGAAGAGGTCGAGATGGCGGAGAGGATGGCCGACAGCTCAGCCAAGGATTCGTCAAAGGCGAGTTCCTCGGCAACAGGCTTCGACGGGAAGGGATAGGAGAAGGGGAACAGCAGAGACAGGCGATCGCGCGCCTTGCGAGGTGACGACTGAATGGCAAGGTAAGAGTCGATTATCCTGGCCAAGTGATCCGGTATTTCAGGACCCAGTTGATCGACTTGGCTGGCGATGACGGAGCAGCACAGGCGAACCTGGTCTCGCCACTGATCGCTGACTTGATCAGTATGACCCCAGTGGGGCGCGATCCAGCGAACCGTGTTGGCACACAGGGCGGCCTTTTGATCTGCGTGGGCAAAGAGATCCAGCTTCGAATAGTTGATGATGAGAACCAGCTTGTACAGTATCAGCTTGCCCTTGACGTTGGTGCACGAATCCATAAAGTCGATGGCAACGTGCAGAATCTCCTCCGTTGTCAGAAGGCCAGCGAGTTCCGGCAACCACGTGTGGAAGTGCTGAACAGCCAGCGTCTGGCTACCGACCAAGACGGGGCTCGGATTGCGCATCATTGCGTCAAGTGCCTTAAAAATTGTCCGCAACTGTCGCGTAAACCCGTGCGGAGAGGACGTGATCCCTATCACGGCCTCTTTCTCCCTCATCTGTCCTCGCGCATGCGAGATGAATTTGAGAATCTGCCTGACCACCTTGAAGGTGGCCCTCAATTTGCGTGCCGTCTCCGGCTCCGTAGGGTTTTCGAGGAGGCGCGTGAACGACCTGACCAGACTCGCCGTGGCAAAGGGGTACTGGAACTGAGTCTCGGCATATTGATCAACCAGGGGGCCGAGGTTGAACCTCCTGTCATGCACTATGCCGAGAACCCGGACCAGAGCGGTAAAGACCAAGCCTTCAAGCTCGTCGTTGCCGGAATATTCGACAAGAATACCGAAGAGACCGTCAAACACGTCGCTCAATAGCTTGACGACCTCGATCTCGGGCACGAAGATCAGCTGCCTCAAGACGGCGGCAATGTCTTCGGTTGAGGATAAGTCCTTCCATTTAAGAAGACCCAATATCACCCTGTCTTGAGAGAACTTGGTGCTACAGAGAAAGGTTTCGACAAGAAGAGCGGCCAAGGGTCCAGTGACGTCGGGGGAATGCTGGTCTTTGCCACGAACAGCCCAAGGAAGCGAAAGATAGCCGCCTTTCCCGGTCGGGCCGGCTTGTGCAGTCACCGTGTTCTCGTCCAACTTGTACAGCAACAAACCATGTCGGCCATCGCGCAAAAAGGCTTCCTGATCCCAAAGGGGCATGTGTGCAACGGCAAAGGGGTGGTTGGGTAGATCAGAGAGGAAGATGACGGCGTGCGCAGTGGGGACGTCTTTGGGGGCCAATTGAAGCCGAAGCGTATGATTCCACGGCTCCCCCTTTTCCGTAGCCGCGGACCTAAAGGTCGTCAAGGCCTCGGTGTTGGATGAGGTGAAGATGCAATTCTCAAACCGCTGGCCGGAAGGCCCGCGAATCTCCAAGGCAAACTGCAAATTGGCTCCCTGGAAGCCGGATGGCAGGGCCGCCGCGCCGGCACCATACCGTGACAGGAGATGCTGCCGAAACAGCGTGGCGGCGTTGATGGTCAGGTAGATGTCCGACCTCGGCTTCGAAGGCGTGCCGGAGAAGCCAATTCTGCTCGTTTTCGTGACGCCAGAAAGAAGGGTCGGCGTCGTCTTGATGAGCGCATCGGCGTCCTGATGGGTGAAGGTCTGAAGACCGATCTGGAGGCGCTCGCCGCGTCGCGATTTTTCGAACTGCCCATTTGGTTTCTCCAGCACCTCACGAATCAGGGGATCCCACAGTGCCTTGCTCTCCTTTTCCGAGCTGGACCGGGTGGTTGCTGACGACCAGATGTTGACGACCTGCTCGACCTCGTTGGATTGCTTCATGAACGGGTTGAGCTTCAGAACTCCGACGCCCACTGTTCTCTGAACCGTCTGAGAGCTCCCCGTGGCGGAAGCAGTCGTCGAGCAAGCGCTACTAGGCGGCTGATGACCCTCTCGACTCTCCATCTCGGAGGCCGCTGGCGCGTCTTCTTGCTGCTCTGAGAGAGGCTCCATCTTGGGCATGCCGTACCCCCTCGAAAGGGTCTGTCGACTGCTCTTGCCGCCCCACATCAAGCTCCTCCTCGAGGTTCTGTTGGCACTGCCTACAGACATTGACTTTGAGTGATCCCTCGAGTGTCCGCTGGAGTCTGCGACGGTACCTGAACGGGAGAGAGGCGCCGGGAAGGCGATTTGCTGGGGTGCCAAAGCCTTGACGACGAGGTAGAGCTCCGAGTCTGCAGGCGGAGCGTCGCCGACATCTTGAGGCGACAAGTCGGTGAAGAGAGTTCTGGTCGACGAGTTCTGGGCGAGGCTTCCTATGATGCCGCCGGGCGGTATCTCAACGTGGAAGCATTCGGATAAGTTGGAGACGGTGCCGTGCTGTGTCGTGCTGACGAGATAGATCATCAGCGAGGTTTCCTCGGCGGACGAGCCCGCAAAACCCTTGACTTCCAGCATGAGATGATGCAAGCTGGACAACTCGGCAGCAGGCTGAGGGGGCTCATCCAATAGGCTCATCTGAGATTGGAGTCTGGTGATTTCCACGGCAGAGTCGTCGCCGGTCATTACTCGACCGCGAGCTGCTGGGTCGCGCACAATGACTTGGCCGCCGCAGAACTTGCTGACCCTCACCAGATCCCATACGGTCCTTTCACGCAGCCGCTCGTATTCGTGGGACGTAAGAACATTGTAGAGGAACTGCTGACGGTGGAGGTTGAGTCGGGCAATGAGCTGCGACAGCTCGTCCAATTCGGCGTATCTACGCGAAAGCAGCAGCTCGTGGAGGTTTTTAGAGTGCCATTCTCGCAGACAGGATGCAATCTCATCTATCAACGGTTCAGAGGTGGAAGTGGGCGTTTCGTCACCGATCTTGAGCATCGGAACAGGCGCTGCGGGCCGCGGTGCTTCGGAGTCCCTCTTCAAGGGTACAGACAGCTTTCCGAGAATGCCGTTCGGAAGCTCGCTCAGGGGGTTTCTCTCGGTTGTCCCATCGTTGGCCGCATCCTTGGTAGGATAGTTGATGTTGGTGAAGCCACTCTTGGCAGAGTCGCTCGCCGGCCGGGCTTCAACAGCGCTACGGCCGTCAGCCGCCGAATGTCCGCCGCGCTCCCCGTCACTATCCCGTCCATGGTCAGACTCGCCGAGTAACTCTCGAACCTCGACACAGCTGCGTGGGAAGATGCCGCTGAAGACGCGCGCCTCCAGAGTCTGGCCCTTGATAGAGGTCAGGCCGGCCAGGATGCTGGGAGGCGCCACAAGATAGCCCCGCAGCCAGTTGCCATCGGGCGTCTCCTCTATGATGTACAGCTCATCGCCAATCTCGAGGGGTAAGTCGGCAGGGCTCTGGGCGGTGAAAGGGTATGTCGTGACAGCGAAGGCGATGCGGGGAAGAGGCTGCCAGGGCATCGAGATTGCGGCGTGAGCGCCTCGGGAGCGCCTCTGTGCCGTGGGTGGGCGGCTTCAGGGGAGAAAAGGCGAGGCCTCTAGGCCGCGGAGAGAGGCCGTCTGGTCGGCAAGGCCTGGAGGATAGCGGGAGACATCAAGAGCTCGACGACGCCTTCTCGGGAGGGGACCAGTGCTCGCAGGGCAGGCTTGGTGTGGCTTGAGGTGGTGAAGAGCTGAAGGTTCTGCTCATCAGGGCTGCTCATCAGCTTTTGCGCGGGACGGAGCGCTTCGTGTCCTGGGTCATGATGCGGAAAACCCCTGGCTAGAGGTAGAGAGGTGTATGTATGTACCTAGTGCGTTGCCTTTGTTGTACCAGCAGCCGTCTTCGCTTTCGGCTGAGCTTCGTCCGCTACACCAGGGAGAAGAGATGACGACAAAAGGTCCTCTAGGCCAGAAGCCTCGTCGGTGAGATCTCGGTCAAGGTCGAAGTCGGAGGGGGAAGATGTGCTTACCGCCTCGTTCATACATACAGAGACAACTACCTACCTCTGTACATCAGATAGTGCAGTACAAGGGGTGACCTACGTACCTATCTTGACGCACGGGCCGATCTCGCGCTTCAGGAGGTAGGTAGGTAGGTACCTACCGAGGTAGGTATGCGCCCCGCGAACGGCTGCCGCGGAAGGAGACTGTTGTGCGAGGTAGCGGAAGCCAGTAACTGCAGCGGCAGTAACCATGAGCTGAGTGGTTCTTAAGTACGCAGCAGATCCGTAGCTCCTAGATGGCCCAAGAGCCTCAAGATATCTCAGTAGGTACCGGCCTAGCAGCGGGTGCCCCCGGCCGGCTGAGCAATAGCGGTTCCCCACAACATTTCGTCTGATATACTAAGGTAACGGAGCACGCGCTTGCGCCACTGCCGGCAAACCTCACCCTAAGCCGACGGACGACCTGAGAGAGAAAGGAGTAAAGGGGGAGGGGGAGGGGGAGGGGGAGGGGAAAGAAAAGGGGTTTGCGCCAGCCACGACGCTCACACAAGCAGCATTGGCCCTGGATAGTGACCTGTCTTTGATGCCTCCAGCAAGCCCCTTCTGCCGGCCTTGACCCCTTCCTCTTGCTTCATAAGCCACCCGCAGTCAACGGATGTCTAATCCCAACATCCTCCGAGTTTGAAAGATGATGCCCTTGTCACGCCGCTTTGACCGCCAGCTCAAGGAACCAGATACGTGGTTATCTAGGTAAGTACCGTACATAGGTAGGTAGGTAGGTAGGTAGGTATGTACGGGATGTGATATTTGCACAGTCTTCTCGGCGAATACGTCCATTGCGACCGACTTTTGTTTCTTCATCTCCCTCCCTTGACGCTCCTTACCCTTTTGATTTGAGGGTAGCTACATGCGTGTCCTGCTGATGCCCATCATCGTAGTAGTAGTAATGGAGTTTCACCGGGCCCCATGTGGCTAATTCTGCAAGAGTGATATCTGCTGGGATTATCCTTGCCAACTCATGCTCGCGCCCTCCCCGCACTCACGGTATTCAGTTTCGTACTTGTACACGTTGATTGTCTTCTCTGTGGCTACGTCGTAAAAACCACAGGAGACTACCATTTCTGTCTTATTACTTTCCCCTCCTGGCGTCTGGCTCCGACAACGCCGCCCTTTCCAATGGACCCGGACGCCCCTTTGGTCGCCATGCTGGAGCCCTGCAAGCTCGAGGGGTTCCGACCGGGCGCCCCACGCCATCAGCAGCCGGCCTCTGTTCCGACGCTGTTTGTCGACGCTATGGACGTCCGCCAGAGAGTCTTCGTCCAAGAGCAAAAGGTGCCGGTCGAGAATGAGTTTGATGCTGACGACTCCCGTTCATGTCATTGGGTCGTCTATTCCAGGTTTGATCACCACAAGCATGGCGGGCAAGAAATGTTACCTGTCGGGACGATACGACTCGTTCCCTTTCCCCACGAACCGCACCCCGAAGTTAATGGCAGGTATTGGAACGGCGTTCTGGAGGGCCCAGAAGAGACGTCTGCCCAAGTGCAGATGGCAAGCGGGTCTCCAAAGGTCGACCGTTCGACTTCCTTCCACGACGGCAAAGAGCCATACGTGAAGCTCGGCCGGTTAGCTGTAGTGAGAGAATTTCGAGGCAAGGGTCTGGCGGGCCTTCTCGTCGGAAGCGCATTGCGTTGGATCATGGCGAATCCGTCATTTTTCGATTCCACCCTTTCGTTACAACGCGCTGATGGGCTGGCCGAAGCAAGACCTCTGGACGCGCCTAAATGGAATGGTCTAGTCTGTGCCCACGCACAGCAGCAAGCCGCCGGCGCCTGGACAAAGTGGGGGTTCCAGGTCGATGAGGTTATGGGTAATTGGTGGGAGGAGGGTATTCCTCACGTCGGCATGTTTCAACGGCTACAAATGGAGATTGACGAAGCTCGTGATTCGCGTCTTTGGCCTGCTTAATCAAGATGGCTACAGCTGTTTCCTGTGCCAGGGCGTACAGCAGCATTCAGTTGAATCGAGGATTCATCAAGCAGTCCGTCTCCGATATAAGCTCAGCAGGCCAAGTGTGGGACAAGAGACATAACGTCGTCGCGTTGTGAGAGCCCGTCTATTCACCGAGTCTCTGGAGCCGTCTCGGCAGACCCGCGTTCCCCATACCCGAACGCAAAATGCAACTCTGAAAGATGCCAGAACCACGCCGAAGCCGCGAATCCCCGTTCCGCGTGCCTGCTGCAAACTCTTCACCGGTTGCTCTTGGCCACACGCTCCAGCTCGTCCTTCTTCTTGATGGCGTACGAGTTACTGCTCCCCTTGGCGGCGTTGATGAGCTCCTCAGCGAGACACTCGGCGATGGACTTGACGTTGCGGAAAGCGGCCTCGCGGGCACCCGTGGTGAGCAAGGCAATGGCCTGGTTGACCCGGCGCAAGGGGGACACATCGACGGCTTGTCGACGGACGGTACCGGCAGAGCCAATCCGCGTCGAATCTTCGCGAGGGCCGCAGTTGACGATGGCGTCGACGGCGACCTGAATGGGGTTCTGGTCGGTCATGAGGTGGATCTGAGGCACGAGTTAGAGAAACATCGCGTGGCGGCACCCAAAGACCAACATACGATCTCGAAGGCGTGAGCAATGATCCGGACGGCCATGAGCTTCTTGCCATTGTTGCGGCCGTGCATCATAAGCGAGTTGGTCAATCGCTCAATAATGGGGCAGTTGGCCTTGCGGAATCGCTTGACGGCATATCGCCCGGCAGAGTGGGTGACGTAGACGGGATTGCGCAGAGAAATATAGTCGCTATTCCAGACCATCAGCACTTGAGCTCTTGCCGGCGTGCATCGGTATGGCTTCAACGTACGTCAGGGAGATGTCGCGGACTTCGACATCGTAGTCCCACTTGTTGAAGAGCTTGATGTTGCCGACCTCTTTGACGACATCCTTGGGAAGAACGTCGGTGACAGCCGAGTTCTCGACTTCGATATCGCCGCCCTCAGACATATTCGACAAAGCGCTTCAGGTCTGGCGATGGACTGCTGGTCGATATGGCGAGTTGTCGAGAGGGACGTGATTTTCGCTCCGAGATTAGGTTGGACGAGGTTCTGAAATCATGGTAGTGTGCGGGTCTCGGCGAATCAGGCGTCGCGAATGGGCCGGTACGTACCGAGCTTCCTCCAGCGACTTAGGGCAAGTGTGCCCTGGGCCCGAACCTCCGCCAGTGACGGTACCACTAAGAGGCGGGCCACGAGTTCATGTACCAGTTGCCGGCTCGCGAAAACTCAGGTCCCTCCACACTTCCGACCACGTCAACCACCTACCAGAGTCAAAATGGTAGGCCGGCATCTACTATATGGCATCGCACGTCTCTTGCTGACCAGCGGATGAATCTGTGCAGGCGCCTGCTGCTGGAGCGAAGAAGCAAAAGAAGAAGTGGTCCAAGGGCAAGGTCAAGGACAAGGCGCAGCACGCCGTCCTCCTCGACAAGACTACCTCAGAGAAGCTGTACAAGGACGTGCAGTCCTACCGGCTCGTCACGGTCGCCACTCTCGTCGACAGAATGAAGATCAACGGTTCGCTGGCACGACAGTGCATCGCCGACCTCGAGGAGAAGGGCATGATCAAGCCGGTCGTCACCCACAGCAAGATGAAGATCTATAGTACGGCAGCAAGTGTCCTGCAGTTGAGACGTCGTCGGCTAACAGATTGCAGCCCGTGCCGTGGGCGGTTCCTAAGCTACTCGAGTGGGCGAGGCTGGTTCCAGGGATACAACGTCTGAGTGGCCGCTGTGACAAGACGGTCACTTTGGGGTGATGCATCGCGGCAGGCAATGCTTGGCTGGGGCATGTTTTTGTG
Source organism: Ophiocordyceps unilateralis (assembly GCA_001272575.2). Lineage (NCBI taxonomy): Eukaryota > Fungi > Ascomycota > Sordariomycetes > Hypocreales > Ophiocordycipitaceae > Ophiocordyceps > Ophiocordyceps unilateralis. The sequence goes on along the minus strand of LAZP02000184.1, from coordinate 19,451 downwards.
CTCGGTGTAGCGTAGGCGGGGAACGGAAGTTCTCGACATTCAACACCTGGAGCAATGGCTTCACGTATGGGCACTGAGCAAGTCGCGAAATATTGTGGCCATCTGCCAACCGAATTGATGATTCTCACCATCCAGCGGCCGGCTCGTCGCACTGCGTGATGAATGTGCCTTCGATACTTGGATGTGAAGATCCAGGGCAACATGGACCCCCGTGAGCGTTACAGTTTGCCAGCGGCCAGTCGAGGTTCCATGATGCCTATAGCTTACAAGGGAGAGATGAGAAGTACGCCGCATAATATCTAGGCGCTAGTTTTCAATGTGTATCGTGCATCGGAGCAAACGGGCATCCATTGCGCGGGTGCAATATCGGTAGATCACATGCGAATGGTATTGCAACCGACACGGATGCTTCCAGTAAAGGACACAATGGGCTTAAGGTTGCAACGAAGATGGATGAGTTAAATAGGAGAAGCGACAGAGGTTGAACTACCGATGGCAGAGACCGAAAACGATACAAAATGTACACATCAAGGGGATCGCTGCACTGTCGGGTGTTGCCACGGCTGCGGGATGAGTCCATGGCTCGCCCGTTTGTGCCCATGGTTTGCACGGAACGAACAAGCCAGTCTGCACGTATGGATCCGTGCAAGTATGTAATAGGCGTTGCCAGATGCCAGCAATGTCTATCGAGCAATCCTCATATCCCACAACCCACCCGCAGCAGCTGCCCGATGTGGCTCAGGGGAGGGGGCGAAAGAGCCCGTTGCCGCCGTATGTACTGCAAGTCCGCTGGCGTCGAGCCGGCAGATCCCCACAGTTCCCGATGGTCGGACCGATGTTTCCCCACGGCTGCCCGGCATCGGAACTTTTCGGGGGCGAGCCGGGCACCGCCAGGGCTTTCATGGAGAAGGAAGCCTGAGGCCAACTAGACACCAGTGAGGCATTCCCCCGAGGCAGGGAGAGGCTGCGGCTGCGAAAAGGAAAAATTAATGGAGGGGGAGACGGAACTCACGCGCGTGCAGTGCTCATGGGCCTGGGCGTACCCGGTACCTCCTCAACCGCAGGCTGCAGCTGTTCGGAGCCCTCCCTCCCTGCCCAGCCAACCAGCGCCGGGTCTAGCGCCCCCCCCCCCCCCC
>LAZP02000184.1:0-18238 GCA_001272575.2 Ophiocordyceps unilateralis | reverse complement strand
CCCCCCCCCCCCAAAGCCCATCCACCGCCGGCGCAGAATTTCCCTCGCTCGACCGCCTCAACTCTCCGCTCTACCCAGCCGTCGCCATCATGTCTCCTCCCGAGCAGCAGAAGGTTCTGGGCATGCCGGTAAGTGTTTTTCTTCGCTTCCTCGCTGTGCTGCCCGATGTTTTACTTCGCCCGGCTGCTTCGTGACACGGTTGCCTCGTCGAGTAGGGACTTGGCTATCGTGTCCGTCGCGGAGCTCGAGGCTGAGCTTTGTTGCCCTCGAGAAGTCCTGTTTCATTAGCAGAGAACTCTTGAAAGCTATCACGATGCCCCTGCTAACTAGTGATGTGCTCCTCAGCCCTTCATGGCGGACTTCTTGAGTACGTGCCACCCCCTCGTTCGGCCTGCCGAAGCGATTATCGGCAGCCATCAAGACGTGCCTTGGACTTTTCCCCCTCAGCGCTAACCGTGTCCGCTACAGTGGGTGGTGTATCTGCTGCCGTCTCCAAGACTGCTGCCGCCCCCATCGAGCGTGTCAAGCTCCTCATCCAGAACCAAGATGAGATGATCAAGTCTGGCCGTCTCGAACGTCGCTTCAATGGCATTACCGACTGCTTCAAGCGCACCTGGGCCGACGAGGGTTTTCTGTCTCTCTGGCGTGGCAACACGGCCAACGTCATCCGATACTTCCCAACCCAGGCCTTGAACTTTGCCTTCCGCGACAAGTTCAAGAAGATGTTTGGTTTCAAGAAGGATCGTGACGGCTATGCCATGTGGATGGTTGGCAATCTGGCCTCTGGTGGTGTAGGTTGTTGCCGAGTTTTCGCAACCGTGCTGCAGCTGACATGACACAGGCTGCCGGTGCCACTTCTATGCTGTTCGTCTACTCTCTGGACTATGCTCGTACCCGTCTGGCCAACGACGCCAAGAACGCCAAGAAGGGCGGTGAGCGTCAATTCAACGGTCTCATCGATGTCTACCGCAAGACCATGGCCTCGGACGGCGTTGCCGGTCTTTACCGTGGTTTCATGCCCTCCGTCGCCGGCATCATCGTCTACCGCGGTCTTTACTTCGGCATGTACGACTCGATCAAGCCCGTTCTTCTGACGGGTAACTTGGCCAACAACTTCCTGGCCTCGTTCATGCTCGGCTGGTGTGTCACCACCGGTGCTGGCATCGCCGCCTATCCTCTCGACACCATCCGACGACGAATGATGATGACGTCTGGCGAGGCCGTCAAGTACAAGAACTCGCTCGATGCCGCTCGCCAGATCATTGCCAAGAACGGCGTCAAGTCCCTGTTCAACGGTGCCGGTGCCAACATCCTCCGTGGCGTCGCTGGTGCCGGTGTGCTCTCCATCTATGACCAGCTCCAGCTGATCCTCTTCGGCAAGGCCTTCAAGGGCGGCTCTGGCTAAACGGCTTTCCCCCATTTCACGAATAGATTCTTCCGGGGCCGGCGGGGAGAGAGGGAGTCTCGTGGTTGATCAGCGGCGGATCGCAATGTCGCCTGATTCAAAAACGGCGGCTGGGAAAGCGGCAGTGTGGGAAGTGGGGGCTAGATATCCCCTTGGTCCTGTGCGACATGTGCGCTTTGCGGGTTAGACTGGCATCGGCATGGCGTATTTCTCCTTCTGGCTTTGCCGTGCTTTCTAAGTCGCTGTAATCTGTACACTTATGACGCGATTTGATGATTGCTGAGGAAAAGCAAATTTGCAATCATGACTGATGTCGCCTTGGAGTTGTTTGGCGCGGTTGGTGTCCCGTAACTCGACAGGTCTGTTGCGACTCCACGATGTAGCCAGGCTGTTGACAATTATGTACTTGAAGCCTCGGACTGCTCGACAGAAGCTTCCGCTCAGTATCTCCAGGATTCGATCGGCCACGTGTCCAGCTTTATTACACCAGAAGCCGCTTCTTTTGGCTTGGGAAGACCTGGAAAGCCTCGGGAGCTTGTAGAGGCTCTTGGAGAGCGGGAGATAGATGTCACGTCACGACACGGTGTGATGACTAACGTATACGAATACGAACAACGCCGGGACTTGCGCACGTGTGTGTACCTATGAGTGTGTACGTGCTCATAGCCAACCAAGCCTTGCGGCTGCTCTCACCATTGACACTCAGAGTGCGCACCACGACTCTGACGAGACGATCCGACACGCCAAGACTACGAGGCTATCAGTTACGCCAAAGGCTGTGGCACTACCATCGCAGCCTCGTAAACCATGCCGCCAAAGCACGCTACTCGAGGACGCCCCAAGGGCAGCAAGAAAAAGCAAGCGGCCGCTACGCCGGAGCCGAGCAACCCATTCGAGCCATCCGACGGCGAGGAGAGGACGCCCCGGGAGCGGGAGCGGGAGCCGGAGGCCGAAGAGCAGACGGAGCCGGAAAAGACGATTCCGAGGGATCTGCTGACCAGGGTGCTGCACGAGTTTTTCGTCAAGGACGCGACGAGGATATCGCGAGATGCCAACGCGGCTGTGGGAAAGTACGTCGATGTATTCGTGCGGGAGGCCATCGTGAGAGCGGCCGTGGGCAAGAGAGGGGGTTTCCTTGAGGTAAGCGGACTCGGACCCGAGGAAGTCCTGACTCGAAATCCCCGTAGACGATTCATCATCTCACCCGGGAACGGCAGGTTGAGGACTTGGAGAAAATAGCCCCACAGCTTTTGCTCGACCTCTGAGGCTGTCGTGCCGATCATGCGAATCAAGATACAATCTTGATGTGCCGCGTTGCCCGGAGACGCCGAAGTCGCTCATCGCGTCGGTGGCCTGGTCAATCGCCGGTTTCGATGGCTGGTGTTTTCGAGGCCAGAATGTCACCCGACCGGACTCGTGCCCCCGCGTCAATATGCCAGAACCGTGTATGCCCCTGAATTTCTGGCAGTGCGCGTATTGGCTGAAACATGAATGAATGAGAAGACTCGAATTTGGGTTGCCGCTGCTGTCCAAGCTTTGGAATGGTCGATGACAGCTTCCGGGTGGATCAGATCATTGACACTCAAGTGCCTTGGCTTACTCGAAACAAAGCGATGGATGCTGTGCCACCGAGTGAAGGAGAGGCGTCATGGGGCAACTCTTCCATGCAGCGCCAAGTCACCATAAACTAACCTTGGGACTTGCTTGGTTCAGACAGACTGGTGTTCAAGCGCTGCTGGCATTGATGTAGGCCTCCCGTCTGGACCAGCGCTCGACAAGGAGGTTCAGAGGAGAGACTAGAGAGACAAGCGGCTCTGAGGGACCCTAGGGGTAGTGAGCAAGGGCTTTGCCACATTGGAGTCGCGCTTAATCTTTGGGTCGTCAATGAAAAGGGGTCTATTATTCCCTGGCCGCAAAAGGGCGGGCGAATTCAAGCGCTAGGCAGGCCATGCAGCGACGGCTAGTATGTCCGAAGACACCTATCCCGAGTCCGGATGCGTTGCATGGAAAGCAAGCGGCAAGACGATACTTGAGACTCTATGCTCGATGCTCTGCTAGCCGGTGTCGCTATCCCGGCTTCAAGGCCGAATGAGATGGCCCTGGACGGCTGAAACTGCCACGGTCTCGCCTCCGTCGCGGGGCGTGACAGACTTGAAGCAGATCCGGCTCCAGAGCCCTGAGCGGAGGCTCAGCGCCGAGCAAACGTCATACCCTCTTGTCATGTCGGGTGCAAAGACGGTCCCGACTGTGGTGGCGCGGCGGGCGCATAACAACAGGCGACTGCTTCGTTGACTATAGGGGCTTGACGCTACGCCGGACGAAGGTCGATTTGGAACCCCCCCCTTTCTTTCCCTCCTCCGCTCGTCATGTCATCGTCTGGTGGCACAGTCGTCTGGAAACAAAGACGGCGCCTATGCGGCTGGGACCGAGCGGCCGGAGTTCTGCAGCGGCAAACCGAGAGAGGCCGTGCTCGCGAAGAAGAATGGCACACACGTGGCATGGGCTTGGCCACCTCCGCAAAGACAAAGCGTGTCTCACGAGTCGGCGTTAGGGGCCCCCTGGTCTCGGACCATCGACGGTCCCTCTATCATTTCCAAGCTCTTGATACAGTCCCGAAATAGAGTACGGCGACGATCAAGTCCGATCCCATATATCCGGGCCTGCATCCTGTCCTCTTTTTTTTTTTTTTTTTTTTTCCCTTTCCTCTGCGTCGAAAACTTTTGAAAAGCAAACTCCCTTTTAATCCTCTTTGTGTGTTGTTGTCGGGCTGTTTCTTTGTCCTTGTCGCCGTGGATACCCTCAAAAAACCCTGGGCAACATCTTTCTTCGACCGACTTCATCAGCAGCGCTAGTCGCTTTTTTTTTTTTTTTTCTCCCCCATAATCCCCAAGATCCGCCTGGTTCGCGTCGTCGTTCCCGTTCCGATCTTCCCCCCCCCTCCGTTACGACTAGTCATCTTCTTCTCGCCCGAAGCCCCAACTCCGTCGAGATGCACTTTAGTTCGTTCGCCGTTGCCGCCCTGGTAGGCGCCGCTCAGGGTGAGTCATGGTCGTCTGTCTTTTTTTCCTCAAGTCGGCGAGACTAACAAAAAGATAGCAAATCTCTTCTCTCGCCAAGAAGAAGGGGGCACGCAGGGAGGCCAGAAGGTTCACGTGGTCAACGTCGGCCTGAATCCCTTGACGAACCAGACAGCCAAGAAGTATTTCCCCGACAAGGTGGACGCGCAACCGGGAGAGGTGGTGCAGTTCCGCTTCAGCGCCCCCGGCAGCATGCACACCGTCACCCAGTCCGACTTCAACACCCCCTGCGTGGCAAAGGCCGGCGGCTTCAACTCGGGCGCCCAGGCCGTCAAGGCGGGCTCTACCGAGACTATGGTCTACAACCTCGTCGTCAACGACACCGGCGCCATCTGGTGTTACTGCGCGACAGGAGACCACTGCATGAGCAAGATGACCATGGTCATCAACGAGGGCGCCGCCGTCAAGGCCAACTCGTCCCGGACGGGAGAGGCCTATGCCGACCTGGCCTCTCAGTTCAAGGGTAAGAGCACGACCAGTGGCAGCAGCGGCAGCACCACCAGCGGTGCTCCAAACACGGGCAACGCTGGTTCCTCGACCGGCACGCCCTCGGCCAGCTCTGCTACCTCGAACAACGTCGTCGCCGTCCCGGCCACCGTCATGCTCTTCCTCGGTGCCGCCTTCATGCTCCTGTAGGGCAGCTCAGCTCAGGTTGAGTTTTTTTGTTCTGGGTAGTTTTCTGGCGTGTTACACGGAAGGGTTCATGATCAAAGTGATAATTCAACGTCTGGTTTTTTTTTCCTGCTCTTGTTCTTTTTTTTTTAACCCAAGTTTTTTTTTTATCTCATGTGGGTGCTGTAGATCAGCCAATCTCCTTCACGGCCGCACACAATCGCGAAAGTTGGCGTCGGGGACGCAAAATGTGTATACTGTCATGAAATGAATTTGAGGTTTTTTTTTTTTTAACTGCACTGTTCCATTTTCCCCTACGGTATAACTCGTTTTTCTTCATGACCGTCTGTTGCCGGGGTCTCTCTTGACACGACCTTCTTGCGCCTTTGCGCACAGCGGTTTCTTGGGCTTTCCGTCTAGTTCGGCAGGATCCCATTTGAGGTAGCCGACCAGGTGATACTTTTGGCTATTTTGAAAAAAGTCGACCCAATTCTTGAGCGCCGCGTGGGCGCGTTTCTTGGCGTCTGCCAGTTCGCGCGCACGCAGGGCGGCCATTTCGGCCGTGGTCCAGTGAGCGTCTATGTCCGGGTCGTCGATGGGCAGAAAGGCCTCCTCTGCGCCGCGGACGTCGGGGACGTTGTCGCCACTGTCGAGACAAGTGGTGATGAAGGCGCGGGAGCTGTCGTGGCCGGCAAAGGCGTGATACGAAGCGCCCGGGCCGTACATGTGGCGGCCCTTGGAGACGTCGTAGATGGTGCCGTTGACGGAGAGGTAGAGCGGCTTGTCGGGGTCGCTGCCGTCGTAGGCGGCCAGCTCGTCGGGTGTGAGGTAGAGAGGGCCGGTCTGGGTTAAGAGAGTGGTGGCGTCAGCCTGCTGAGGTCTGGGAGTGAGGAGAGAAAGAGACAGGGAGACGCACCAGCTTGGCCTTCCACCACTCTGGCCTCAGGTAATGGGGACGTGCGGGCCTGACGCCCCAGGACCAGCTTTCGCCGCCGCTGATAACGTAGCTGAGGCCGCACGAGGCGACGAGCAGGAAGGTCAGGACGCGAAGGCTGTCGAGCCAAGGCACCGACGAGTCGTCTGCGTCGGCCCTAGACGAAGACTGGTACTTGACGGGACGTTTAGGTACTTCGACGGATTCCTTGACCGGCTCATCGTCTTGGGTCGGGACGACCTTGCGATTGCGCAGCTCTTGAGAGTCGTCGCTCATGATGGATCACAGTGGGCTCGAGGCTGTCTACCAAGGTGAGGGGCGGGATGTCGGCGATGATTGGAGGCGAGGCAGGGATGTCGATCGATCCGCCAAGGCGACATTCGCTGGTGGCATGGCTGGGGTGCAAGCTGGCCTCGTGTCAGACGATGGCGCAGAAGATGACGACGGTGTCTTGCTTTTTTTTTTTTTTTTTTAATGGTCTTTGGTGACGTAGCTTGGCGCTGTGCTCACGTTGATGGTCACATGACTGTGCCGTTTCCACGACAACCGGAAACCCGTCGGCCCGACACCCGTTGTAAACAGCGCACAGCCCGGGCCCGGTTTGTCGAACATGACAACCTGATATTGGGCCAAAAAAAAAACCTCCCTTTTTGCGCAAGCGGTGACAGTCTTTCGGATGGATCCCAAGGCCAGCACAGCAAGCGGCGTTCCCTTACAGGCGGCGACTCCAGAACGGATGAACCAGCGGCTCGAGCCTCTGACGCCCGGACGCGACGGCTCAGTGCACGATAAGATCAGCCAGTTCAACAGTCTCAGCATCGCGATGCAATCGAAGCAGCTGGAGCGCAGGACGGCCGACGCGGCGCTTAAGCGGGCGCTCGTCGGACGCGAAGAAGCAGAGGCCGAGATGAGGCGGTTGAAGGAGGAGACGATGCAGCTACAGAAAGCTGTTAGCGATGGCCACGAGCGCGAGCGCAAGGTTGGCGAGCGGTTGGAGACGGTCATGGTGCGTCGTTGTTCTGAAAAGAGGAAAAAAAAAAAAAAAATTCGGCTAACGACGACTCTGGGTCGTGCAGGAAAACTACGGACGCGCCAAAGAGACGCACGCACACACACAGGCGCTATGGGAAAAGGAGATTCGTCGAGCGCGAAAAGAAAACTTCAAATCGCAGTCGGTCATCGTCAAGCTACAGGAAGAGCTCAAGTCGACACGAAGCACGACCAAGGCGCTGGAAGAGAGACTGGCGCGCGAAAGAGAGCAGATGCTGGCACGGGAGGAAGCGGCCTTCGCGGCGCGATACCAACTCGTCGGCGTACAGGAGCAGCTAGACGAGGCGTTGGCACGGATCAAGAGGACGGAACAAGAGCGCGACGCGTTCAAGATGGCGGCGCAGAACGAGGAGGTTGCTCGGATCGCGGCCGAGGGCAAGATTCCGCTTCCGACGGTCGAGGCCCCGGATGATGAGTTTGCATCGCCGAGGAAGAAGAAGAAGAAGCAGAGGCGGACATTTTCGTACGCTTCGGTCGAGAGGGGAGAAGGAGGAGGAGAAGGAGGAGGAGGAGAAGTAGAAGGAGAAGCAGGCTGTTCCGAGGTTGCCGAGGTGGAGAGGGAGGAGTTGGCGGTCAAGGCGGCTTGGGAGAGGTTGAGAGCTGATCGGGCCTTGGAGATGGTTGAGTTTCTCGAGGTCGAGTGTCGGTTGCGTTGCTGTGCTTGTGTTAGGGAGAGGAGGGAGAAGGAAGAAGAGAGTGTGGTGGTGATGGTGGTGGCGAGGGACGAGGGGGGGGGAGACGAGGTTGGCGATGGGGGAGAAGGTCGACGACGACGCTCGGAACTGGCATCGGACGACGAAGCTCGACAGTCGGCCACGACCTCTGCCGAAGGCCGACAGCAAGAAACGGCCTCGGACGAGAGTCGACTGCAAGTGCCGGTGGCCTCGGACCCAGTCCAACAAGTGCCGTCCACGACGACGACGACGACGACGACGACGACGACGGCGGCGGCGCCCGACAAAGCCCAGTCGACGAAGAAGCCCCCCCCTTGTTCCCGACGCAGCACCATCTTCTGTCCGCGCGAGGGCATCTTCCGCACCGTGTCGGAGGAAGAAGCCGAAGCGCTCTCGGCTGCAGCGCATGACCAGGCTGAAGCAAGCGGGCGTGTCGTCGTCCAGCCTCACCAAGGCCACGACCACGATCATCATCATCATCATCAGGATCCACGCATCTTCGCACGCACGCCCTCGGTCGAGCCACCAGCCTTCGCCATGCAACGGCCTTCTCTCGAATCCCTCCTCGACGCACCACCGGGTCCCAGTCACGAATCTCACACGGCGCCTCTGCCAAGCATGATTCGCTGCGTGAACAAGAACAATAAGGATAACCGGCCTCATACCTCGGCCACCTCGTACGCCATCACCACCACCGTCCCTCTTCGCGACGACGACGACGACCGAAGACGACCCCGTCCCAGTTCCTCTCTCGCTTCAGGTCTGCGTACGCCCTGCTCCGCCGCCGTCGTCGTCGCCGCCACCACCACCACCACCTTCGACCGCGCCAATCCCGCCCTCACGCCCACCATGACGCGCGAACAGGCCCTCGCCACCATCCGTGAGCGCAGGGGTAGGGTTCGTAGCGCTGCTGCTGCTGCTGCTGCTGCCGCTGCCACCACCACCGCCACCCCGAGGGAAAGGTTCAAGGGTGCTGATAGGAGGCTCATGAGCGCCCCGACGCCCACCTCTGTCGCTACCAGGGCGCCGTCGTGAAGGTGTGTGTGGGAGAGCCGGGGTTGCTGTTACCCCTGAAGTGTTCCCCCTCCCTTCCCCTCTCCCCCCTTTTTCTTTTGCTTTTTTTTTTTTTTCTTTAATCTTGCCTTTGGCCTGGCGAAGCGGTGCAGGGTTTTCTTCTTCTTGTTTTTTTTCTTTCTTCCTTTCTTTCCCCTTCAAGACCATGACCCTTTGCCTGATTCGTGTCACCTCTTGTTCCCCCCCCTCCTTTTTATCTATCTTTCACCTCGTCGTCGGTAGGGGCGCATCCCAGTCGTGAGTCCTCTCAGGGAGAAGGGGGCGGAGGGGGAAGATGGAGCAAAAACTGGGAGTGCGCGACGACGAATTTGGAAGGGAGGACAGCGCAGAGAGAGTGAGAAAATACCAACGTCTTTATACGCTTTACATTCATGTCTATCTACAACCGTCTCTGCTGCGGCACATCATTTACGTACCTATGCATGCGTACTAGCCGTATCATCATGACTACCCGCGTAGGTAGGTAGGTATGCATTGATGCAGATGAGGCGAGATGATGCACGTAGAGCTGGCATGTGTAGTGCGGTGACTACCTACCTACCTGCTTGCATGTTCGACAGATGGCTGTATGCATGTATCATGGCATCTGAGCCGTCGTCATCTTTACCTCGTCCGGTCTTGGGCATCACAGCCCGTGAGAGAGCATCTCTCTCTCTCTCTCCCCCTCCCTCCCTCTCAACAGCCCAGAAACCCCCGCGCCAGGTTCCGACCAAGCTCAGACGTGATAGCGTCCAGCTTGACCGCGACGAGGACGCACTCGACGGCACTCTTCCCGCCCCTACAACCCTGGATCCGCAACCGCCACTGGCCCGTCCTGACGAACCACACCTCCTCGTCAAAGCCCGTCGACGGCGCGACGCGTCTCCGCTTCCGCCTCGCCCGGTTCGTGCCGCCGCCGCCGCCGCCGTCGTCGTCGTCGTCGTCGTCGAGCTCGGGCCGTACGAGCGGCCGCCCGTCCAGCACGACAGCCGACTCGGCCGAAAGATGGACGCGCACCAGGTCCTCGCTCAGCGGCGTGTTCCCCGGCGTAGCGGGCTGCGAGCTCGCGCCGCCCGAGGCCATCAGGAGCCCCAGCGGCTGCGTCGTCAGGGGGAGATTCAGCTTGGTGGCCACCACCTCGAATAGCCTGCCGACGCGGGCCTTTGTGTCGCGAAAGAAGTCGGCCCTGGGCCCGTCTGGTCCCCCCCAGTGAATGCGCGTCGCGTCGCCACCAATCTCGAGCACCAGTTCGGCCGCTCGGCCGTCGACGTAGGGCCGCGCGTAGTTGACCCAGGCCACCATCGTTCTCCCCTCGCCATGCTGCTGCTCATGCGCCACGCTGACGCCGCTCTTTTGTACATTCTCCAGTCGCAGACATATCTCTTCTCGCCTCCGAATCGGGTTGAAGCTGATGGCGTGCGGTATGAGCTGCTGCTCGAGCCCCTTGAAGCGAAAGTATCGCGCATCCCGTAACAGCTCCTCTCGGTGCGTCTCGTCTCGTATCCGTACGGCGTATCCCTTCAGCAGTCGCAGCAACTCGGCAAACGTATCGGCCGACCGCTTCGGCGCCGAGGGCGGGACCAGGACGGCCGAACGCTTGTCACCGTTGAGGCCGTCGGCACGGTTGAAGATGGTGGCGGAGCCGAGAGAGAAGAAGTTGGGCGAGTTGGTTGCGCTCGTTAGGAGATCGCGCGGAAGCTGAAACTCCCGATGCCCGATGGAGACGAAGATGCTCCCCTCGAAGAGCTGCGAGGTGAGCTTGGGGACTGCTGCAGTGTTTCGTGCGGGCGCGCGTCATCAGCCTCCTCCCCTGCCAGCCCGTCTTTTCATCCCTTGTAAAAAAAAGCCTTGTTTTTTTCTTCCCCTTTTTTTCTTTGGCTTTCCGTCTCCCAAGTAAAGAGGAGCACGCACGGCTGTAGAACTGCGCATCGGTCAAGAGCCGCACAAAGTGCGTCCCGTCCCTCGGGCTGACGGGGTAGCCCTGTAGATGCAGCGCGATATCGCGAAACGTCTCCGGGTCGCGGTCGACGTGGAGTATGCGGATGGCCGCCTCTTCTGCGCTTTGCTCGGCCGCGACCAGCTGGCGGAGGAAGTATTGGGTAAAGTAGGAGGGAGCTGCCATACAAAAAAAAAAAAAAAAAGTCAGTCCCTGTAGAGGACGATCAAGTCGAACAAGTAGGAACAAGGAGAGTCAGAGAAGAAAGAGAAAGAAAAAAAAAAACCAACCGTCAGAACACAGAGACGCGCCCGACAGCTTAAACAGCTCGCTCCCAATCTGTAAGGGAAACAGGCGTCCATGCGGTAGCATCTTGACCTCTACCGGCGGAGGCCTCATGCCGGCCGGCGTCGAGCCATGGCCGTCGCTGGGGCTCGTCGAGGCCATCGAGGCGAGGAAGAAAGCGTGTCGTGTTGGTTGGTTACCCGACGTGAGGAGACGACGACATCAATCAATCAAAAAAACTCCTCTCGCCTACCCTGGACCGGCCGTCATCGAACACGAGAGGCCACCTCGTCTCGTCCCTCTACATGACCGTTTGTAAAATGATGCCGTCTCGCATCTCAGCTGACCCCTTCGTCACCGAACCCGAGTTCGCCCTCGCCGTCGTCCCATGGTCGGGGGCGTCGCGGCTGACAGTGAAACATGGCCCGCTTCCGCCCGCAGTGTGCCGAGCCTCCTGGCTGTCATTGGCTCATCCTCCCATCAGGTAGTATTCGCCGAGCTCCCGTGTCTCGACCGCCGTCTCACCGGCCCATCAGTTCCACCCCGCTCCGCACAGCGCCGACCACGGCCCCCGTCTGGACCGTCTCGTTTCCCCCGCTGGCGACCCGGTGCTCGATCTCGGCCAAGGCGTCGAGCCAGGCGACGCGCACCTCGGCCTTGACCTCGAGATTGACCAGCTGCTCCGACAGCGCGGTGATGATGTCGGCCAGGGCGAGGCCCCGCGTCGACTTGAGCGAGTTGACCGTTGTGAGGCAGCTCGTAACGTCTGTCGTCTCGAGCAGCGTCGCCATGATGTGCTTGACGGCGTCTGGCGGAGGTGCCGCGATGCAGTTGTATATCGTCTCCGTCGTAATCCTTTCTCTCTGTATCTCGCTCTCGGGTACCTTGGGCGCATTCTTGGGCCGCAGCGGGGTGCCTGATGGGCCGAACCGTCAGCTGCTGCTGCTCATCCCATCACTCGACGTGTAGACGAGGTGAAGAGAAGGGGGGGGGGGGAAAAGGGTTCAAAGACAGGCAAGGGCACCACCCACTCGACGCATGGCATGCTTGCAGCACATTGAGCGCCCTCCTCATGTCGCCCTTACTCAGTCTGACGAGGGCGTCGACGGCCTCGGCACCAATCTTGACCTTTTCTTCCTCCACCACCTTGTCGACCAAGACCCGAATATCCGACTCGCCGAGCGGGCTAAAGCGGAAACGCGTGCAGCGACTCAACAACGCCGGGCTCAGCTTATGTGAGTAGTTGGCAATGATGCAGAACCTCGTGTTGGCCGTATACTTTTCCATGATGCGTCGCAGCGCCATCTGCGCCGTATTCGTCATGGCGTCGGCCTCGTCGAGGATGATGAGCTTGAAGCCGGCGGCCGACGAGCGGGCGGAAGCGCCCATGGCAAAGATCTGCTTGGTGCTGGCAAACGTCTTGATCTGCTCGCGTACCACGTCGATGCCGCGGTCGTCGGATGCGTTTAACTCCAACACCATCTGTCGCATATTAGCGACGCCGTATATGCGCCGCGCCAGCGCCAGGATCGTCGAAGTCTTGCCCGTGCCGGGCGGGCCGTAGAGGAGCAGGTGAGGGAGACGATTCGAGTCGACGAACTTGTCGATGGTGGCCAGGATGTCGCGGTGGCCCGAGACCTCATCAAGCGTCGTCGGCCGGTACTTTTCCACCCTGAAGCCGCGTCTGTCAGATAGAGAGGCGCGGAAGAGGCGCGCATCTACGGCACGCACCATGGCAGGCTGTCCTCGGCTTCGACCGGCAGGTTGGCGGCGGTCCGCTTGCCCTTGGTGGCATCGGAGGAGAAGACGACGGCGCTGGACGGCGCGGGGGCGTCATCGACGTCCATTTCATCGTCGAAGTCGGCCATGGCGAGATGGAGAGGTGGATTGACTGACGTCTTGAGGTTGAGACGAAGAGACGCGTCAAGGCGCGTCTGCCCATTAATGAGTCACGGGTCTGCACGTGACCAGGTGCGGCACCACGGGAGATTGGGTGTACAAATAGAGGTTGTCCGTGAGTCTATTCGCACATATGCCCGCCTCAGCCACCAATAGCACTTGGAGATGGTATCACGACAGCGTTGCATCCGCAAAACACGGCATCGACTTTCAGCAGGCGATAACCGACTAAGGTGTGGCTACAACTCGCCACACGGCAACGCAACTTGCCACACCGGGGCTCTAGAGTCAAACATGGTTCGGAAAAGACGCTTGGTTGCTTTCAACGAGAGGGCCGCCGGCCGGCTATGCTTTCCTCCTCCCTCCCCCTCTCTCTGTCTCTCTTGACCAATGCTAAAAAAGTGCGGCGTATTTCCGTCAACTCCATCGTGCATCGACAAATGAGCAAAAAAAAAAAAAGGAAAAAAAAAAGGAAAAAATAAAAAACAACTAGCGAGACCACCACTCGCCATGAAGCCAGCGGTTAAAAAAGTCGAGGGAACCCTTGGGCTGGTCGCTCGGCACCATGTGACCAGCTGCAAAGATACGCATAAAGGTCAAGTTTTGCGCGCCGTGGACCTCGCCATAGGCAGAGCCATCGACCAGCAATGACTTGTTGGGCGCCTTGTTAAACTGGTCGCGGCCCGGCCATTCGAGGGCCTTGACCCAAGCAGCGTTACCGAGCCAGTTGCAGATAAAGTCGGCATCACCGGCATAAATCAAGACGGGAATCCGCTGGAGAATGTCGGGCACGGAGCGATGAATCGGCAGCATCCAGTCTCCGGACGAGACAAAGTCGCCGTTGGTGCGCATGTTGCACGGCCTGAACGAGTCCACCTCGGAACCGAGAGCTTCCATGACGTCGGCCGTGTTGAGGAACTGGGCGCTGTAGTCCGGCGGTCCGTCTTGGGGACCCTTGCGGACGTCGTAGGCGCTGCGGTTGGAGGCCTCGTATGCGCCGAGGATGGAGTCATTGCAGCGGCGCGTCGCCCGGGAGCATTTCTCCTCGTCGCCTCCGTCGTAACAGGCCTGGATGAGCGCCTCGCACTCGGGTACCGACTTGTCCATGGCTTCGCAGGTGGCCTTATCCAGTACGGATGGGTAGCCGCCCTCGCCGCAGGCCATGGGGCGGTAGTAGCGATATTGCGTCAACGGATCCGTCAGGCCGTTCCCAATCAGGATGCTCTTAAGGTTGATGCCGCTGCCGGGCTTGGAGAGGATATCCTTGGCGATGATGGGGATGTAATGGCCAGCGTAGGACTCGCCCGCGATGTGAAAGTCGCGTCCCGCGTATTGGGGAAACTGGTGGAAGAAGAGCGACAGCAAGGCGTAGACGTCGCGACTCGCAGCCGCAGTCGTATTGACCTCGTCGTTACTGTAGGAGTAGCCCGTGTTGACGGGCTGATCGAGGAAGATGATGGACGCGTTGGCGTTCCATGAATAGTCGTTACGCTTGGGCTTGAGGTCTGGAGTCGGAAGGGTGGAAGGGCCCAGCTCGGTGAAGAGGCCGATCATGGAGGAGCAGCCGGGCCCGCCGTTGAGCCAGAGCACGACGGGGTCCGAGTCTGGTTTATTTCTCGATTCGAAGAACCCTGTGAAAAAAAAATCAACGGCTCTTTCTTTGTTTCCTGTACAAGGGAAAGGTCAAAAAGCGTACAGTAAAACAGGTGCTTATTGTTTGCCTCATCGTCGAGATAGCCGCTATACTGCTTCACCGAGTCGACATTCAATCTGGCCGGATCACTCTTCTTGCTTCGTAGCGTATAGCTGCTCAGTTGATTGTCGTCAACCTGGCGCCGACGACTCAGTTGCGCCACGTCGGCGCCGTGCACGACCTGGTCCCAGAACGACTCCGGTCGGGGAACCACGAGCCTGGCCCGGCCCGGGACCGTCCCTGCGAAGGCGACGGCGACAGCAAGGGCGGAGAGCCGCATGACGAAGGGGGGAGAAGAATAAAGAAGAGTGAGGAGTAAGGATGTTGATGGGGGGTGGGACAACGGACCATGGTGGTGGTGGTGATGGCTTCACACGTCTCTTTATACACACGTGCACACACACACATACACACACACACACACATACACACACACACATACACATACACACACACACATACACACATACAAACACGCTCGCTCTCTACCCGTCCACCCGCTCCGCCTCGGGCCACGCCTCAAGAGCCGAGTGCCGTCTCGTAACAACAAGGGCATCCTACAGTCGGCCGTCATCCCTGGAAAGAGCAGGTCGAAGCCCCAGTGCAACACCTCCTCCGCGACGACAGACAGATAACCGCCCCGGCCCGTGATTGATCGTCGACCCTGCCCAAACCCCCCCCCCCCTTAAATCTGATCCCATCACCACCTACCACATCGAGCTTGGCTGCGGCATCGGAGTCCCTCCCGCGCCTGTTCGTACATGCATACCCATACCTATACTACCTAGGTATATACTCCATGCCTACATATGTCCGTAACTACATACATGTATATTCATGGCCCGCCCACCAGCCCGACGACGTTGCAGTCACCATCGAGACCGTGCTCAGAGATAAGAAGCTCGTCGATGCCTGCATGCAGAAGCCGCGAGCCCCCTTAAGGGAGGTGGTCCCAGAACCGTCTGAGAAAGAAGAAGGAAAAGGGGAAAAAGGAAGAATCTTATCATCAGGGGGGCGCCAAGGACTCCTGTGCTGCCCCGTGTATTCACTCGTACGCGGTAAAACGTGCTGTAATGTATGTACACATTACATTACTCGTCCAGGTTTGCATCTCAACGGCACGGTCCCCGTTGCGAACCCCCCCCCCCCCCGTCGCAAGCCGC
The DNA here is from genome assembly GCA_001272575.2 of Ophiocordyceps unilateralis. Classification (NCBI taxonomy): domain Eukaryota; kingdom Fungi; phylum Ascomycota; class Sordariomycetes; order Hypocreales; family Ophiocordycipitaceae; genus Ophiocordyceps; species Ophiocordyceps unilateralis. The sequence goes on along the minus strand of LAZP02000184.1, from coordinate 2,457 downwards.
AACTCCCGTACGCCCTTGTGGAGCCTCCCGAAAATGCCTGTCTTCTCCAAGGTATCGCGACCCTCCGACAACGCCGTAACGGAAGAAGGGAAAAAAAAAGAACAAAAAAAGGGGAAGAACGCCCCTCTACCAAAAGAAATGGGAATAAGCATGCCGTCGTCTGTCTCATCGCAATTGGAGGTGGTTCGTGCCCAGGCCGACAATCTCCAACATGATGGGGATGCATGCCGTCGCAAGGCCCGCGATGCCTGATCCTCTTCCGTCAGTCACGCTCGGATTATTCTCAACGAGGCCGTGCTCACCTGCGTAGACGACCAGCTTCGTCACCACCTCGACGTCATACCGCACCCGCGGCCTCACCAGACGCAAAAACATTTCCGTCTCGCCCAGTTCTTGCCGCGGGCCGACGTCGTCGACGGGCGATGACACGGCCTCGCCGTTACTCCACGCTCGGTCGGGCGAAGGCTTCTCCGCACCCGACGCCTGCGCCGCCTTGCCAGACCGGTCCTCGTCGACGCTCGCGAGAAGCGGGTTGCTCGGATTCCGGTCCGCGCCCTGGCTGCTGCCGATGCTCTCGCGCCGGCGGCGCTCGCGGTACGCCAGCGTCTCGTACGCGTCGGCGGCGCTCTGCGGCCCGATGGACACGGCCCTGCCCCGCGTCGTCGGGTGGCGGATGCTCTCGACCATGCGCGGAAAGTCGGAGGCCTTGGGGAACAGCGTGTCCAGCCGGGACCCCGGCGGCACCGACTTGTACTCGGACGCCGGCATGAAGAAGCGGCGCGGAAGGTCCCATCCGACCTGCTCCAGGCAGCGGAACAGGTAGGGCAGTAGCCGCAGGAGCGCCGGCTTCATCGTCTCGCGCCACAAGAAGATGACGAGGATGCCGAAGCCCAGCCTCGCCAGATTCATCCACCAACCCAGTGGGGCTACGTCGATGGCGTTGTCGCCATAAGCGTGCGTCTTCCACGGATCGCCGGGGATCTTGCCAAAAGTCCATGTGCCGAGCTCGAGCCCGATGAGGACTCCGGCGAAGGCGACGCTGTCGTCGAAGCATGGGCAGTCGTCGGCCGGCTCCGGGTGGATGCGCACCAGGACGACGATGACGAGCCCGGCCAGTAAGGGAGCCAGCCACGAGCTGGCGTGCATGGAGGCGTCCAGGGGCGGGCCATAGTTGAATTCGAGCCAGCTGATACCGGCGCCGATGAGGGAGCCGACGATGACGTCGAGGAAGCCGTGCATGCCGCAGTATAGTCGGCCGAAGACGATGGAGACGGCGTAGAAGTAGGACAGCGCCTCGAGAAGTGGTTTTGTCGTGGCCGAGAGCGTGCTGTCGGGACTGCGCAGAATGAGGAGCGCATAGACGGCGACGGACACGGCATTGGCGCTATGCGTCGATGGGAAACCGTACTCGAGGGCCGCCGATCCGGACATGGTGATGCGTTGCAGGGGCGGCGACAAGGGGCGCGGCAGCGAGAAGAGGTCCTTTGTGAAGCCGGTCCAGAAGACGCCGAGGGCGAGGATGTGGACGAGGCTGGCGAGTCAGCATCGACCGCCTAGGCACAAGGGGGGGGGTGGGGGGGGGCGCAGCGCATAGCATACCCTTTGCCAAACGACGTGTAGCCGCACCAGAAGAGCAGAGGCAGTCCGATCATGAAGAAGGTGTGAGTGCCCAGGTTGGCCGTGATGGCGAAGTAGCTGTCGAGGGCCGGCGTGCGCATCTTGTCCTGCATCCTGGCGAGGTAGGGCGTCTCCCAGCGGATGACGGGGAGCAGACGCTGGCGGAGGGCATATCGCCAATGAGGCAGCGCGCGCTTGTCTGTCAAAAACAAGCAGCAGCGCATCAGGGAGCAATTCCATCGGCAGAGCGACATGTGGTTTTCTTACAGTGATCGAGGCTCCTGAGCCCGGCATCGGGGACGTCCTGGGGCCGCGACGGCAGCGACGGGTCGATGCTCATGGTCAGGTTTGCGCTGCTCCGACGCCCACATGGAGCGGATGGGGAAGCGGGATGGAGAAGGGAGGGAAGAAGTGATAAGTCGAGTCAACGGGCCATGGATCGAAGCGGACGGTCCACGTCATGGAAAGACGCACGAGTCGAGGTCGAGCGCGAAGAGGGTAAAAATAAAATAAAATAAAATAAAGGGTTTCTGGGGGTGGATGGTTTGACGAATCGACAGGGCCAATTGCGGGGCCACTGCCACTGTCACCCATGGAACCTACCTACTACAGGCATAGCCACTGCTACTCTCTACTATTACAGGTAGTAGTATACCTCCTCCTACTAACCCATCGGCCCACGGGCTGCCAGGGGCGTGATGGACAGCCGCCCAATAGGTAGCCCGTCACCACCGAGCGGCTGGCCGAGCGCTACGACAGACCTAGCAGCCGGACCTCGGCTGTCCGCACCAGCAGATGTCATTGTCATAATGGAAGTGGACCTACAGTGACTTGACACGA
>LAZP02000183.1:0-34126 GCA_001272575.2 Ophiocordyceps unilateralis | reverse complement strand
GACGGGATCCCGTACTTTCTCGCAGGTATGGCCGTATGTGCTAGAGTGTATGAATACCAAGCTCTATATCAGTATACCCCGATCATACCCGTCAAGTAAAAAAAAAAAGGTAGGCAAAAACATACAGCAGCCGGTATTCGCTAGTCGTCACCGACCCAACTACTAATCTGCCCCTTGCAAGTTTAACTAGGGGAGAGCGGACGGGATCCCGTGTTCTCTCGCAGGTATGGCCGTATGTGTTTACAGGCAATGGAAATTGAAATCATGAAGCTGTGGAGTACTTTTACTCAGGAGGTAGGGATAAGCCCTTAAGATATCCTATACAAACAGCCCATAGACTGCCCCTTTAAAGATGGAACATGCACTATCCGAAGTGTGTAGTAACTAATCTAAGTGATGCTATCACGTATACACAACAAATGGAAATGGAACATACCCCACCTACTGTGGAAAGAAAACAAAGCTGGTTGGTAAGGCAAGTCACGTAAACTGCAAGTAAGCGCTCGGCCTAGCATGTTGCATCCTGCCGATTAACATGAGCATAGTTTTCGAAGCAAGTCATCGATCGATATATATCAAACACTCGCCACAACCTCACTCTTTTAGATGACCAAAAGAACAGCGCAATAACGAATCCACATTTTTGGTTTCAGTACCCATACGCCTTAGAACATACCGCGAAAGCGTCTACGCCAGCGGGCTCTTCTAAAAACCGCGGGATGAACTCAGTTGCCCATTCTGACTTAGAATCGACGGCATACTCCGCCTTACAGAATTCCCAATAGTCTGGATACCAACCAGACTGTTGCCAGTCAACTATTGCCATGATACGGCCTGGCGAGTCTCGAGACACTAGAATGTTACTTGGATGTAGGTCGGCATGAGTAAAGACAATATTAGAGTCATCTGGTAACATTTTCCGACATGGGTCCGGAATACTACTAATGTCAACGCCTGGCCAGTGCCGTTCTTTCCCTCTTTTTATCATCGTAGACTGCCAATTGTGAAATTCTTTGACAGAGACAAACGGTCCCGCTCTTGGTAAAACTACGTTTGTGAATACAACGTCTCCTAGAGGGCCGCGCCCAATATCACCTGGCATTGGTTTGGATGGCAGAAAATGCCCCGAATGACGGATCGCACTTACCGATGAAAATATCCTTCGGCTCTTGATGCAGGCGACGAAGAGTAAAAAGCATGTTTCGCAGATGGTTGCAGATCCCGCTGCGCTCGTCTTCAGTAAGACAAGGCGAACGTTCGCCAAATGTGACGCCTGGGACGAGTTCCATGAAAAGGAAAATATACTCATCATTTCGGAGCCAACCATAAATTTCGGGGACAGGAGCCTGTGGCACAGCCTGCCGCACAGCCCAGAGGCATTGGCCTTCGGCGATAGTTACCTTGGGCTCCTTGCCGAACTCGACCAGGAGACCGAGCTCCTCAAAACGAACAGGAGGTCGGTTACGACAGTCGTGATAACGTGGGTCTTATGCTGCGCTTTTCGTCAAACCCTGAGAAGGCGAAGGTAGGATAGCGTTCTGCCCGTGTCGAATGTAGTACGAGGAGCATAGAAACGTGACAGAGGATCCCGAAGGAAGCGCTTCGGGCGACACGGCAGGATATTTATTCATTCGAACGGCTTCTAAAGGAGGCTAAGGAGAAAAGATAGAATGTGGCGGATGCGAGTGTCGGTGGAGAAGAAAAAAGATCGATAACCGCGATATAGTTATTGAACCCTGATGCGTAACGGTGTGGTGCTCGTAGAGGTATAGGTTGAGCGGAGGAATCGAATGTGGGAAACTATCAGACTGTTAACGAATCCAGAAAAATGTGCTCGTTCGTTGACCACGTAGAAAGCGTCATGGTTTTGTGATGATGCGTGGTCAACGGGGATTTGGAGATTTCCGGCCGAGGTTTATCCGGTCCAGTCCAGTTCACTGGCTACCTAATTATCCTTCGGTGTCAGGGAACTCGGGGCTTCGGCCATGCCCTGCCCGGCACTCGACGGCTCTTGACGATTAGGGCCTTTGGTCGATGGGATCAATGACAGCCTTGCCACCAGTTTCCAGAAGCTGGAAATTGAAGTTAGCGAGCGCGGGCTTGTCGGCTCGCGATGGCTAGCTGATGGGAGAGAATTGGATCAGGTCGCATCATTTCCTGCCTGTTGAGAGTGATCGAGCGAAATAGCAAGCGACCACAATGGCTTGAGGGCTATGAAACCGGATGACGAGTATCTTGCAATCGCCCACTTCATCGCTTTTTAAATTAGGGAAAATCCAGCCCCCGTTGCTGTGGAGTTATTGCGGATTAAATGGGCCGCTGATGACACGTACGAGACAAGCGAGGTTAATCGGCGTCTGCAGTAGGTGGCACGGATGTCACATTCTATCAAGACGCTCATTCAGTGGCACTGCTTAACAGGTAGCAGGCAATTCGCCATTCGCCACCAAAGCCATTAAGATGGAAAATCAGGAGTCTTTCGTCGCTCTATTTCTTCCGCCCGATCATTACCAGTCGTTTATACTGCTATGCCACTTGTTTCGTGACACATGGGCTCTCGTGGTAAAAATACAGAATTATATATAATAAAAGATCTTGCGAGAACCTCCTGTTCGTGTCGCTACTAGTCGTCAGCGTATTAGATGGAATGCATGCTCGCGTCGACTTCGTAGCCAAGGCGAGAAAGGTAAGTCGAGTAGAAACGGCCGATGTTAGTCAGGCTTGAAATTAGCGCGGCTAAAATGCAAACAAACGGTCGAGAAACTCCGAAAGACAACAATAGGACCCAGCTTAGCCGAGGACGAGGCGTCGAATTAATCGTAGGCAGGCTCTAGCCGTCTCGCATTCGTATCGGCTGCGTGGATGCCTCAGGCTTTCAGGATGGTTGTCGCGCTAGATTCGTTTGTTTACATGCAGGCTCCAGCCATAAAACAAACACATCCTTTTTCGCTGCCTCCTCCATTGTGATCCGAAGCCATGTCTGAGCCTCAATCGCCGCAAGAGTTGAAGAGGATTTTGCAAGACTTGCAAGAGGCGCGTCAGCGTGCTGAGGAAGCAGAAAAAGCTCGTGAGGAAGCAGAAAAAGCTCGTGAGGAACTTGAAAGACAAGTTCGACCCTCGACACTCGACGAGTACATCACAAATTGCCATGTCTTCCTCTCCTCTAAGTTCGTCATTGAGCCGAACAAGTCACTCCAATCAAAGGGCTCCATCACCAATCCGCGGAATAAATGGTGTCCTTCCACCCTCAAGCGTTGGTCGAATTTCATCGAGCTGCAGCGCCATGTCTTTGGCTTGCTCTACGAATCATATCCCGCAGACACGCGCGCCTTTCAGAGCCAAGTGGCCCTCGTCACTACTGGCGAGAGGCTCTCTAGGCTCTCTAGGCGGACTATTGGCGGCGAGAAACGACTCGAGTTTTTTTCGCACGCGATCGTCGAGGATCCAGTCCAGCTTATCATAGACAAGCTCAAGCTTTCCGAGGATACCAAGAATGCGTTCCGACTGGGCAACGGCATCACCTTTGAGCACGATCCTCACGCCCTAAGCGATGTGTCCGAGGAGGTGGTAGGAACCGAGATACCATCGACAATCAATGTGCCGACGACGCCGGGCCATGACATCGACTTGTACCAGCTACGCCCCGACCAGATCTGCGTCTACAGTTCAGACGAGCCGAACTCGAAACGCAAGATTCTCTACGTCTCGGAGTACAAGGCCCCTCATAAGCTGATAGCGCCGCACCTTCGTATCGGTCTACGCGACATGAACATCTACACCGAAGTCGTGAGCCGAAAGACGAAGCCCACCAAAGACTTCGAGGACGAGCGGTCCCAGTATGACGCAGACCTGCTCACAGCGTCAGCTATTACGGAGACATATCATTACATGATCCTGAGCGGCCTTGAGTATGGTCTCTTGACGACGGGTGAAGTAATCGTCTTTCTCCATATCGACTGGGACGAGCCCGAGACGTTGCTCTACCACTTGGCAGAACCCAGTGAGGAGTGGAAGGCCAATCGGACTCACCCCCATCTATGTACGGCCGTGGGCCAGTACCTGGCTTTCAGTCTCATAGCACTCGGCTCGACGATACATGGACAAGACGAGCGCGAGAGGGCCAAGGCCAACCTCAACACGTGGGAGGTGGATTTCGAGGCGACGCTGCATAAGATTCCCGAAGATGAACGTCGCGCCTGCAAGAGTTCAGCTGGATTTAAGCCGGTTAATTATGAAGGCGTCGACAGATCGCCCTACCCCCTCCGCTGGAAGAAACAGAAGCCGACGCCGGAGCCGTCAGCCAGGGAACTGTTCCGAAATCGGAGGGAACCACCCGACGACGACGACGACGACGACGACAACGAAGAAGGCCCCCCAGACACGCCCAGTCCGGCGGAGCGCGGTTCAGGGGCGGGAACTCGGCGCAGTCAACGAGTCCTGGCGCTCCGTTCGCGCGGCGGCGGCGGCCAGGGAGGCACCCAGGGAGGCACCCAGGGAGGCAGCCAGAGAGGCAGCCAACAAAATCACTGCACCAAGGAGCCAGAGCACTGCACCAAGGAGCTAGAGTACTGCACCCAAAAGTGCCTCCTGGGGCTCGTCAGGGGCCGTCTCCTCGACACGGCGTGCCCCAACGCCGCCCTTCACGTCAAGAAGGTCAGCAAACGCGCGCGCCATGCCCTCGACCAAGCCCAATTCCTCGATCTTCTATGGAAGCAGATGAAGCGGACGCTCGACGGCGGAATCACGCCGCTCTCGGAGGGAGGCGCACGCGGTGTCCTTTTCAAGGTGACGCTGCTCGCCTACGGCTACACTTTTGTCGCCAAGGGCACCGTCAAGGCCTTCATCAAGCACCTCGAGCACGAGGCGGCCGTCTACGAGCGCCTACGGTCGTTACAGGGCGTCCATGTGCCCGTTTTCCTGGGCGCCATCGACCTGCGATCGATGAGCAGGATCTACTACTTCGACCACCGCGTCTACGTCATACACATGATGTTCCTCTCTTGGGGCGGGCCCGTCATTTGTCTTGACGGCTTGGAGAAGGCAGCGGTGAGGCCGTTCTACGAAAAGGCCGATCAGTCGCTCGAGGCCGTCCACGGAGCGGGCGTGCTACACAATGACGTGCGGACGGCCAACGTACTGTGGAATGCCGAGGTCAACGGCGTCTTTATCATCGACTTTGAACGGGCCGTGCTCCTGGACCAGCAGCCTCGTCCGCTGGCCCCCCTGGCGCCGAGCAAGGGGAACCGGAAGATGACGTCGGTGGATTCGGACGGCATGAAGCTGGCGGACAGGCGAACGCGACGGGAACTCGAACGTGAGCTTTACAATGAACTTTGCACCATGACCTCCATCTTTTATCTGCATTTTATGTAAATCACATCGGGTAGCCGCGCGACGGCGTCTTTCTTGTGCTCTTCGCTGGGGGGGAGACCAAGACACCTGTACATAACTAATGATCATCCGTAGCGAGCTCGCATTCGAAGGAGTGCTGGGCAGAAATGAGGATTTGTATGATTTGCTCTCGTTGGTCTCGAGATGTCTGAACTTAAGGTCTCAGCTTCCTGGTGCCAGGACGCTCCCCCTTCCACTATGCAGCGCAGAGCAGCGCAGGAGGGGGCGTCGACGCCACACCCCGGGTCCGCCGTGTCTCGTCAGTACTTGGAGCCAGGAAAGGAGAATAGGGGTCTGGCTGGGATATGTCGTCTGGCGTCGGCGTATGAAGGAAGGCTGTATCTCCTCTGGCCCGTTTGGCGTTTTTCCGCTTTCAATTCGTGGGCTAGATCATGGTAATCTCGGATTTTGTAGAGCGAGCAAAGACCTTCCTCATAGTCTCCGCCTCGGCTCCCCAATTAAGCAAACAACCCAAACGCTCATACTTGTCGGGCTGGGTCTTTGATTCGGCCAAGACCAGATACGAATACCACCGTTCCTCAGTGTCACCAGGAGGCTGCTGGAAAGCCTCAGCCAGTTCGTCCGGAATAGGCTCGTCTGTCCATTTAGCATAGTTCTCAAAGATGCGTGGGCGACTCAAGCCCAGTAAGAGTGTGCCCGGATTGATTTCGGCTTCTGTAGTGCCGAGGAAAAGGACCAGTGCTTCTTCAAAGCCGTTGCCTCTCTCTCGTTTGACGGTTTGGACGTCGTCGACTTCCACCTCTACCTGCAGATTCTGCTCTTGGTCCCTGAGAGTACACCAATCCGTCGCGGTGCCGTCACTATAACCGAGCACGGTAATGCGCAACGTGAGATGCCGGACGACGAAGCCACGTAAAGTGATAGAGCCGGACGTCAGCTGCCCATTCTCCTCGCCCGGGATTCGAGGCGTCGTTTCCGCCTGAAGAATGTCGACGTAGCTCTTGAATGGTGAGGGTGGATAGATCGTGAAGTAGCTTACAGGCCCGTGTAAGTGTGCCCAACTCCACGTCGGAGCAATGTAGCCTTTCGTCCGGTGCCAATCATCGATTTGATTGCGTTGCTTCATGATTTCGAACCACTCCGAACCATCCTCTGACATTTGTTGGATTACTTTGGTTGTGGAGGCGCGTCGCGTCGCCTTCATAAAGGCCTCTCCATCGGCCGGCACAGGGGGTTTCCAGGCCAACTGCGCTGCTAGATCCCCCCTCCACAGTCCTGCAAGATACTCGTCATCCTTCCCGTGGCCTGTGATGATCTGCTTGAATTTATCGACCAGACCCTGGAAGGCCGGCAACTTGTCCGTCTCTTGGGATAGTGCACGAGTCGTATACATGCGAACAAGTTCGCGCCAATCATGATATACCGTCTCCGGCCCTTGCTGCTTGCCAAGGCGTCGAGATGGCGTCGACTGGCGGCGACATTCGCACTCAGTCAAGGTATCGCACTCCCAGATGAGCTCGCCTTTGGTAAAATGGAGTACTCTTGGGCTCGTAAGGCGCTCCTGTAAGGTCCATCCGCGCTGGTCGATCGGCTGGCTATTGGTCCGGACCAGGTCGTCGAGGCTATGGTGATGGTCATCGTCCTCGAGGAGTAGGAAAGGCGTCTCGTTTCCCTCGGCGTCCAGATACGGCTTGTACTCTATCAAGGAGAATGCTTGAGGCGTCTGGAAGAGACCGTCGGTGGACGAACTACTTCCGTCGGCGCTGAGTGTGATGGCGGCTCCAGAGTAGATGTGGCACATGAGCGCCGCCTGGTGTGACCAGTCCTGGACGGAGTCTTGAATGATGCACAAGCGGTCTACCCAAAGGTATCGAAGACCGAGCTTCTTCGTCGCGTGGATGGCATCGCGAATGGTGCGTGGGAGGTCTTGAATCGGAATGCCGTCATGCTGATGAGAGGCAAAGTTGGTGGTGGTGGTGAAGAGGCCTGGACTGCCCGGACCCCAACAATAACTAAGAGCAGAGTATTCGGCGTCGGTCTCAAGATGATGGCGTAGGTAGATGCGGGACTGATCAAGGCCGTCGAGGTCCATGACGCGCATGGGCACGACATGAGATGATATGGGGCATAGGACATGATTCTCTCGACAATTCTGAAGCCACATCTTTGCGAGGTCGAAAGCTTCATCGGTGCCGGAGCTGTCACAAACCTTGGAGACCAAGGCATTACGCAGCTCTGGCCCAGGCTCCGAAGACAGATCGCGGTGTGATACTGCAACTCTCTTCAGCATGAGACATGGAAAAGATGGCCTGTGACGACTGACCGGGAGCATAGACTTGGAGACTGCTCTCTAAGATCTGCACACGTTCAAGCCCCTCGATATCCGGCTGCTTCTCTGCCCTGCGGGAGCTTACGACGGAAATCTGGAAGCAGTTCCGCCATAGCCTCCTAAGTCGAATCTTCACCTGGTCATCCTTGGCCGGTGGCCACTCCTCAGCTGGAGGGCACTGAGCCAAGGCAGACCACACAAAGGCGCAGAACCGACAACTTTGAGTCCTCTGGACGCGTTGAAGCGTCGTCACCGTAGCGGAAAACTCCACGTACGGAGCCCGACTACTGTCGGCATCCCGGACCTCGAGGCGAGTCACGCCCTTGCACACAGCGCAGATGGTTGGCCTCATCTGCACCAGTCGATGTGTGGCATCGTGCTGGATGCCCTGGCCTGGAATACAGACGCAGTCGGAGCAAAAGTCTGTCTCCCCGGCTGGACAGTCGATGCAGCAGAAGCGAAGGCCCGAGATCGTTTTCTGCACTTGCCTGCACCGCGAGCCGTCACACCAAACGTTTTGGTGCATAGGATCATCGGCTTCGGTGACGTCTTGGACATTTTCCACCTCGTAGAGCGGATTCTGCACCTCCAAGGCGACCGGCTCACTCGCCGACCGCAGCAGCGGTGCGTCGTGAATTCTTCTGTTTCCCTGAAGCTGGGAGTCAATCACACGCATGAAGTCTTTCATGTGAATCTCCATGTTGCACCAGGGGAAGAAAATGGGACTGGAAAGAGTTGCTGTGATGGGTTTGGACCCTTCAAGCACACTGCGGCCGGTCCTATCGCTCTCTATTTCTAGCTATTTGTTGAAGTGTTTTGTCTCTGCTGACGACAGAGCCCCCTCCCTGCAGTTCGCCTTATGCAACCAAAGATTTACAGCTTAGGCATCTATGCATCTGTCCGCGCTGCCGTCCACCTCTGGGGGCTGTTCCGCATGTCATAGTATGTGACTACTCAGCCCCCTCGTCAGCATTGCGGCTGCAGCTCAGCCCGGATTGATGAGGCGGCTATTCACCGGTCCTCTTGACCAGCTTCGAGGGCGTCTAAAAGGAAGACAGATGGAACGATTCTGACTACTGCATACACATCTCAGCCATGTTCCTCAACGTCAGAGACGATCAGTGTTCATGAATTGGGATGCCGGGTTTGTCGTTGCCATGTTGCCACGCCCTATCCGCCTCTTGCGACGATGAAACCGGTTCTGATTCCCGTTGAGTTCCATCGAAGATGACCATGATCCCCCGTCGCGCCGTCGGTTGTAGTAAACAGTTCGGATCTATCGTCTCGATCTGGTGTCTGTGGCTGGGTAGAATCGACTGGCGTTTCGTCGTTCATTTCTAGAATCATGTCGAGGACATCCAAGCATCGCACGAGGAGCCTCTTCTCCTTCAGTATTTCCCGATCTGATCCTTCTCCCTTGTTCTTTTCCCCAGCAGCCTCGCATTCGTTGACGAGTCTTGTGATGCCTTCCTCCCATTTCTTCTCAGCCTCTTCTCGCAACTTCCGTTGTTTCAATATTCGACATGAGCGAACCCCTCCAAGGAAACAGATCAGCTTCAACTTGAGCGTGTTTCCGTAGATGGAAGGTTCTTGCGCTCCTCCAATTTTGTACTGCAATACGCCAACAGCATCATCGAACCAGCGATAGCTCCGTCCAATGGCGTTATCCCACTTTCTGAGTGCTTCGTGCAGATCTTGGAGGTAGGGGACCAGTCCCGCAAAGAAAATCATTTTGGGAGCGCGCATGCCATGCTTGGATGAAATAGACCCCAGATTGTGTTGCCGGAACCGAGGCCTGTATCTTCTCTGGCTTCTCCCGCTGTACCAGTCTTGAACTTTTGTTTCATCGCTCATGATAGGCTTGAAAAGGTTCCTGCTCTTAACTTGTGTCGCTCTATTTTTCACCACCGCCCAGTTGGCTCGGCTCGGTGAGATGGATTTCATGCGGAACCTGAGATTTCTCGGTGCCTAGGGTCTCGAGTTAATAGATCGGGAGGTAAGCCTTATAGGGACGAGAATCATTACCCCGCAAGCAGGTTCCGCCCTCTTCGTTCTTCCGAACCTGGCGTTGTTTGCCTCAATGCCTCTTCTCGTCGTCATCATGTCATCCCGCAGTCGGATTCTCTTTGAGCCAGGTTCTTGTACCACCAACTTTCCGTATTCCAGCTTGAGAGGGGTTACCGTGGCAAATTCCTCACGCACCCAAGTGGTTTGATTATCAAATTCAACCATTGTCAGGTTAAGACTCACAAAATCCGAGTCTAGGGAGGCAGCACTTTGCACAGCCCTCGCCAAGTTGTCCGGGTAAAGCTCTCCAGCCTTGGACTCATTGACTGCGATAATCTTGATCCTCGGAGAAGGGGTGTTCAGGGCTATTTTTTCCGGCTTAAAGACGCCCAACTCGCTCATCAACGGTACGGACAAGCCAGCAATTAGCATTCCGGCGCCAGCAACTTTGGCCCACTTGGTGAATTGCTTAAAGCCCGCCGTCTCGCAATCATACAGATCGAATGGAGTATCGGCTGAATCGCCAGCAAATCCAGTATTCTGATTATAACTTGCTGGGGTTGGATAGGCCGAGGTAAGTCCAGCGAAAGAAACGATAAGTGTCGCAACCTTCATCTTCACAGACTCCTGCAAGCTGGCAATTGTGGTAAAAGAGATCAAGCTACCTTTCCATGGCAGGCCTGGCCAATACACTACAGATAATTGAGTGGTAAAAGAGTGTGTACTGTAAGGGAGTGTGACCAAGGGAAGTCTGCACTTGATCGACAGCAAAGCAGCTCCCCTTCAAATTATATAGGAAGCCTTCAAGGAGAGAGCTCGGGAATCTTTCCCCCGCAACAAAGCTGGGAAAGCCTCGCATAGATGGATTAATATGTACTTGAGTAAGTAATCTATGCAAATGGGTGAAATCCAGGCACTTTCACGAGCAAGTCATGTCTGCCGATTCAATTGAACCGAGGCGTTTGGGCTATCTTAGTCGGCCTCAGTGCAAGGAAATATTCGAGCGGCTCGCTTAGGCGCCGCGAGCACATGTTGCCGAGCCTCGTGAGACCCGGTCCGACAGCTCGTATAAAGGAAAAGCCGCACGCCGACTGGCTGTTGGCAGTGAAATAGCTGGTAACTGGAGTTTTGGCCACCTGCTGGCGGCAGAGTTACGGGGCGGCAAAAGGTCACTAACAGACAAGCCTACTCAGACACGAGGCAGAGTCGTATGGCAGGGAGTCAACATATATCGGCACCTTTGTAAAGAGTCCGTGAGCATAGAGTAATACCCCATGACAAATACTTTTTCAACGGGGAATTGTGCTCTTCCTGTGTAGTAGCCCAGAGTCTAGAAGCTGTAGATATTCATTTTTCTCTTAGCTCCTGACATGATGATGACCGTGTAGTAAAACATCGTGACACGGGAGCCATGGATTGTTTAGGTCTAGGTTAAGTTGAACGGCGCTTACCTATCGCTGATAACAAAAGGGCGGATCAACCCCACGGCCGAGTCCGACCAACCTCCATCCCTTTCGGCTCATTCATTATCACCATCTCCCGTCTCTTCTTCTCTTCCACAGCCTCAGCCAGTCCTTGTCGCCTTCCCCGCAGTCGACTCCACTGTCTATCTCCAGCCCGTCTCCGGCCGGCCGGCCCCGCCCCGGAAGCATTCGGCGTCGCCGAGCCGGCAGCCATGTCGGCATGTCCGTTCTGCGCCATCGCAGCCTCATATGGGCCGTGGGACGCTCTGCAGCCACCAACATCGCTGTCTTCGACTCGAACGTCACCCGCCTCATATGTCGTCCTATCGACTCCCGCGCTGGTCGCCTTTCTCGACATCATGCCGCTGTCCCGCGGCCACCTGCTGCTCTGTCCTCGCGCCCACCGGCCCAAACTGACAGACGCTTCGTCCTCTGAGGCCCGAGAGTTAGGCGCCTACGTCCGTGTACTTTCGGCGGCCTTGGCGCGCGCCACGGGCGTCTCCGATTGGAATGTGGTACAGAATAATGGTGCAGCTGCGGCTCAGGTGGTGCCGCACATGCACTTCCACCTCATTCCCAGACCTGAGATTCGCGCCAGTGGTCGCCTGCACGAGAGTTTCACCATGTTCGGCAAGGGCACGAGGCAAGAGCTGGACGATGATGACGCTGAGCTGCTGGCTGCGGCTCTACGCCGGCACGTCGCCGACGTTCTGGCTGAGGAACGGCGGCGGGACGGTGCTGACCATACGGCTGAGACAAAGCTGTAGGTAGGCAAGTGGCAAGTAGAACAGTTGCTTCGTTGTTTTCTCTTTCTTCTTGTCAAGGCAGGGTTCTGCATGGCGCATGTGAGTCAATCGACTTTGAAAATGTTTGACACCATCGGGTTGAGACATGATTACCAAAACGCGTCGTCGACCGAAAAAAGAAATGGGTTACACGAGTGACATGATCAATATGGGTCAGAGCGTTGTTTATTCAAGACATCGTTATGTTGCTTCGTTACTTCGAAGACAGTGGAAACTGCTGGTCAAATGATGCAAGGGGGGCATCTCAGCTTTGCTTCCTTCGCTGACCAGCTTTCAGAGATTGTGACGACATACATACTGCTTTATCACGCACTGAGAGCCAACTATGGACCAATTGGCCCATTCTGGTGACAGGCATTCATTCCCCATGCAATCATCCCGCAATGGCTATGCTAAGGGGTGACCTCGCGGGAAATCCTACCAGCTTTTGCTCTGTTCCAATCCGGTGTGTCCAGTCTATGACTCGATGCCTCGAGCTCGGATGTGGCAGTTCATCCGTCTATAAAGAATGACCGTCCGTGAGCGTGTCGTCCCTTCTCACCAAGCGCCTCCTCCATCCATCCTATCCTTCCATTTACTCCAACGGCCAAAAAAAAAAATCAAGGTCATCGCCATCCGTCATGACTGTCTCAGAAAGGTTGCAATACGACGTGATTGGCAACGATTACGCAAGGTACACTGCGGTAACCCTTCCGTTTGCCAAGATGGCAGCCGAGTTCATCGGCAAAGCGCTTGGGAATTGCGACGGACTCACGGTTCTCGATCTCGGCGGCGGCAATGGTTTATTTGCCCGACGGGCCTTGAAAGCCGGCGCAAAATATGTCGATGTCGTCGACATCTCCGAGACCATGATAGAGCTCGGGAAGGGCAACAATGAGGGGGAGGGTCGCCTTCGCTGGCACATAGCCGACGTGACCAGGCCGCTACGGGAACAGTGTCACCTCAGCCTTCTGGACGGGCAGTACGACATTGTGATGGGCAACTGGCTCCATGAGAGTGCGGTCAAGTCGGTCGAGGATCTCGAACCCATATGGCAAAATGTTGTAGATTACCTCAAACCCGGCGGCACGTTTCTCGGCTCCAGGACTCTTTACCCTGGCGTCTGCGGCGATGCTACAAAGGGCAAGTATGGCGCCACGCTGGTGGATATGAAAGAGATACCTGGCGGATGGCGATACCGTCTACGCATGCAGATGGAGCCGCCTTTCGTCCTCGAGGGGACGGCGATGCGAGACAATTGCACCATGCAGAATGAGATACCGCGAAGACTGGGCCTGACGGACTTCAGGGCCCTGGCAATAGAGGACACGGCTCTGTACGCGTCTGATCCCGAGTTTTGGAAAGAGGCGCGGGATGATCCCTCGTTCACTGTTGTGATCTCAAGGAAGCTTTGAAGAGAGGCTGTGACGGCGGCGGCAATGGTTTTAGTGTACGGCGCGTGATTCGACACGGGAACCGGTCCAATCGTTCTGACACCCTCGGCGGCTACATAAGACATGGAACGGCGGGCGGCGGCTAACTGTACGAATAGACGCAGCTTCATTTCATATAAGCTTGTGTAGCCGTATGAAATTCCAGTGTCTGACATTGACTGGTTAAAATCAGACGACACGAAAGGACCTTTCCGATTTCGGCGAAGGAGACTCACGATCCGTTGGACCCTTTGCCAGCATCTTGCCCGATGAGTACATAATGAAGGTGCTCCAGCATATGCGTGACCCCCCCCTTTTTTTTCTCCCTTGGAATATGAACTGTGGAAGCGCCGGGCAGCGAAGTCTAGCGCGATGGCCCTACAAGGAGATGCAGCTGTGCCATCGCCCCCCTGCAATTGCATGTGTAGCCGCCGAGAGAGCATCAAGTCCAAACACACACCATATATTTGATGTCTTTATGTCTCACTATCGGCTCCTTCTTTCTTGTCGTTGCTCAGAGCATCAAAAGAGTTCAGTTCCAAACGATATTTCGACTGCCTTTCGACACTGTCACGGGTCTCAGCGCAACATCTCAACATGAAGGTCTCGCTCAGTGCCAAGGGCTTCCTCGCCCTATTCATCACTACCTCTTGGCTCTCCGCAACAGCCAGCTCTTCTCTCCCATTAAGCGATTCCGCCCTTGTCGAGAATGAAGACTATCCAAGTACGACATGACAATAAAACTCTGATGAAGCCGAGAAAACTAACGCGACCAACAGTCATCTCCCTATCGGATGCGTCAACCACATTAGTCAAACGAGCGCGGAAGCAAAGATGGGACGGCTGCCGACTCACGGTCTCGATCCTAGCTCCCGGCGACTTGACCATGGACTTTGCCCAGAGGTTCGGGGCCGATCCGGAAAACGTGCGGACGCCGGAGATGGCCAGGTCCGTCCAGGTGATGAAGGATGCTATTGCGGTGGGTGATCAGGTTAGGGCGCATGACGCGCTCTATACGAATTGTCAGGCGTCGGTTAGGGATGATGCCATCAAGCATAACACGGGACCACAGTAGAGGATTCGGGGACGAGGTGCGCTTCATACGGTCATAAAGGGTATAATAGCAGGGCTGGGCGTGGGACAGAAGTGAAGAAGAAGAAGACTAGAGGGAGGAGATGCCGGGCTACCTGGTAAGCAGTCACCGTGGCAATACACTGCCAGAGTTGCAATATAGGTTCAGACATTCTTCACGTCACGAACTTGAACACACCAAAGACGTTGGGTCATTGTCATTCAAGATAGACACCCGCATCTCTCCTTGGCTGGGTATGAATGTGCGGCCGGCTAACTCTCCGCAACTGCATCGTACCGCGTTCCAACTTTAAGGAAACGAGACATACGGTAATGATGATGGGTGTTGAGTTTCGACACACGACCGGACTTGAACATGGGAGGGGACGTATAGGCTGTTTCGAAAGAATCTTTCCTGTTTTTTATTTCCAAAGAAAAACTCTATCCATTATATTCGTATCGTATTGCATTGAGTTCGAAGATGCCGCCTGTTAAATATCCTGTAAAGTACCTAGCTATCGAGACACGCTACAAATCTCTCGGGCCTTCTCATCAGGGTCGAGACAGGATAGTCAGGAAGCCTTGAACTTCCGCAATAGCCTAACAACTCTTCCCCTGTTCTTTTCTTCCGCCAGTGATAGAGCGGTCTGTGCACGGCTATCCTTGGAGTTGACTCTGACTCCTTTTTTTGCGAGAAGGGAGTTGACGATGTGCTTGTTTCCTCCCCTCGCTGCTAACATTAGTGCTGTTCGTCCGTCTTTGTCCTTGGAATCCACGTCAACTCGATTCGTGGCGAGAAGCAAGTTGACGATGTGTCTGTTCCCATTCCTCGCTGCTAACATTAGTGCCGTCCGGCCATCTTTGTCCTTGAAATTTATGTCAACTCGATTCGTGGCGAGAAGTAATTCCACGACGGGTCTGCACCCCTTCCTCACTGCTAATATTAGTGCTGTCCGGCCATCTTTGTCCTTAGAGTCCACGTCAACTCGACCCGTGGCGAGAAGTAATTCGACGCTTTCCCCCTTTCCCGCCATTGCTGCTAAAGATAGTGGTGTTCTGCCTTCTTCATCTTTCGAGTTCACGTCTATTCGACTCGTGGAGAGAAGTACGCTGACGGCGTCTTTACTTCCCCTCATTGCTGCGAAAGATAGTGCGGTTTTGCCTTGTCTGTCTCTCCAGTTCACGTCTATTTTATCCGCTGCAAGCTGGAGTAGAATGAAAACCCCCCTGCTATAATTGCGTTTTGCTGCCCAAGACAGGGGAGTCCTTCCATCCTCGTCCCGAACATTAACATCAATGCCTTTCGTGGCCAGGAGTTGGAAAAGATTATGTTTGAATCCTGTCATTGCTGCAATGGATAATGCGCTTTGTCCGTATTTGTTCTTCGAATTGACATCGAGGCCATCCATTGCCAGTATCGGTGCCATGATTTGCTCGGATTCCGTTGCTGCTGCAAGCGAGAGTATCGTGTTACCTTCGTTGTCTCTTAGGTTTGGGTCGAATTTGTTTAGGCCACAAAGCAGCTTGAATATCAGCGGCTGGCTTCTTCCTACTGCATACAGCAGTGCTGTCTCGCCTCGTCTGTCCTGAAGGTTTCCGTCGAAATCGCCTTGAGCGAGTAGCTTGACTATCTTGATGCTGCCCCCTTTGATTGCGTGGAACAATGCCGTGCGTCCATAGTCATCCCTCCATTCTGTGTCGATGCCATCCGTAGCGAGCAGTAGGTCGACTATCGATTCGCGCCCTCTAGAAGCTGCCCACATAAGGGGCGTCTTCCCAAGGGATCGCATGTCCTTGGAGTTGGGATCAACATCTGGCCGCGCAAGAAGCCTCTCGACTACCTTGTACTGCCCTCTCCCCGCCGCCATTGACAAGAGTGACTGGCTATACGGGGCCCCGCCGTCGACGTCACCGTTCACGACGATGCCTGGCTCGGCAAGAAGTAACTCGGCCTTCCCTGGTCGGTCTTCATATATCGCATGCCATAGAGGCGTCCGATTCTCGTACATTCGATAGTAAATCCTGAAATCTGCTTTCTCGACTCTTGTGTTTCGATCGACACATGGGTACGAGAGTAGAAGCCGTACTACAGCATCGCTTTTACCCTTCGCCGCTGCTGCATACAGCAGAGGCGTGCACCCCCTGCAAGTCTTAGAGTCCGGCTCAGCGCCCTTCTCCAGGAGCAGCCTCATGACTGAATCGTCTCCCGTTGCTGCTGCGTATGACAGCGGCGTCCGAGACTCGGAATCCCTCGAATCTGGATCAGCGGCCTTAGCCAGGAGCAGCCTAGCGACTGAGTCGTGCCCGTTCTCTGCTGCGTATGACAACGGTGTCCGAGCCTCGGCATCTCTGGAGTCCGGATTAACGCACTTATCTAGGAGTAACCTAGCGACTAAGTCGTGCCCGTTGCCTGCTGCGTATGATAACGGTGTCCGAGCCTTGTCAGCTCTGGAGTCTGGATCAACGCCCTTGTCCAGGAGTAACCTAGCGACCGAGTCGTGTCCAGAAGCTACTGCATATGATAGCGGCGTCCGAGCCCATGAATTCCGAGAGTCCGGATCAGCACCATTTTCCAGGAGCAATCTCACGACTAAGTCGTTTCCGTTCCCTGCTGCAAATGACAGCGCCGTTCGACCATCCCGATCCTTGGTTTCCGCATCAGCGCCCTTGTCTAACAGCAATCTCACGACTAAGTCGAGTCCGTTCCTTGCTGCATATAATAGCGGCGTTTGACCATCATGATTCTTGGTGTCCGCCGTGGCGCCCCTCTCGAGAAGCAGTCTGACCACCGTCTCATACCCTTCAAAAGCTGCGAGCAATAGCGGTGTGTGGCCCTTGTCAAATTTGCCATCTTTGTCCATAGGCTCAGAGTCCGGATCGACCCTGCCCGTGTCAAGTAGCATTTTCACTATCGCCGCATGCCCACCCTTTGCGGCAAGCCATAAAGGAGTAAAACGATGGTACGGCAAAGTTCTGCGGCGCCCGAGATCATCGGTTGACCCATAAGAGTCCGGGTCTACGCGGTTGGTTGCAAGTAGCAACTGAACCACTCTCTCATGCCCGTTCGCTGCTGCGTAAGCCAGCGGTCTGAGACCCGAACACCCTCTTTTAATCCTTGCAGAGTCCGGGTCGACGGCCGTGTGTGCCAGAAGTAGCTCGACAATGCCCTCATGCCCTCTCTCCGCTGCATAGGACAGCGCTGTTCTTGTCGTCGACCGACCCTCATCATCTCTAAGTGCATAGTCTGGGTTAACTCCCGAATGTGCTAGTAGTGATTCGACCACCCCCTTGTGTCCATTTGCTGCCGCACATATCAGCGGTGTTTTGAGATCATTGGACTGAGAGATTCCCAAGTAGTCTGCGTCAATGTCCGGATGCGCTAGGAGAAGGTCGACTACCCTCTCGTGCCCGCCCTCTGCTGCAAGAGACAGCGGCGTTCGACTCGTTCTGAGGTTACTCCAGGAAGGGGGTTTCAAGTTCACGTCCACGGCTGGATGAGCGAGTAACAACTCGACAACTCCATCGTGGCCGTTTTCTGCGGCCAATGAAAGTGGACTTAATTCGCCCCAAACCCCTAATTCAAGATTTCGAGGAGTTTTGGCGTTTAGGTCAACATCAGCCTCAAGTAAAAGCTTGACCACAGTCACATGTCCTTTCTCCGCTGCATATGAAAGAGGTGTTCGTAAGCCGTCAATATCTCGATAGTCCGCGTTGACTTTGCCGGTGTCAAGCAGTAACTTCACCACGGCGCTGTGCCCTCTTTCGGCGGCATACGAAAGTGGCGTCCGACCACAGCCGTCTTTCGGATCCACATCATTGTCCTTGAGCAGGAAGCGTAACGGGCCTTCCAGCCCAAAGTATGCTGCTAAGTGTAAGCCAGTTATACTGCCCACAGGATATCTTTTATTAGGAGCAATTATATTGCCCACAGCAAATTTTGTAATATTAGTTGTGCGAAGGATGTCTTCGCAAGTCAAGAAATGTTCACTTGATGCTTCAATTTTCGGTCTGTTTCGCAGAAAGTCTGTAATCATCGGCATCGCAGTTGCGTCTCGGGCATGATAGCCCCAGTTACGAGCCGCGTAGTCGTAGAGACAGTAAGTCTCTGTCAGATCTTCACACAACAATTCAATCGACTGCGATGCCCAGGGCTTAAAGATTTCAAATGACAAGTACGTGATACACGTCTTAGTGACACTCGTTTCTCCATTTGAGAACCATTTCGATCGTGTTTTCTCGAAATACTCTTGCGTCGTGTAATGAACTAGTCGGACAATATCGCTCTGCTTATCGAACGTAACTAGTCCAGCGCATGCCGAAACCATGTCCTCAAGGTCCGACATGTTATCTTGGTCGAACTCAGTGGCGCCCTCTTCTACTGCAAGAGCGTGACGGAGCTCTCGCGTCGTAAGTTGTCGTTTTGCATGCGTGATCCATAGAAGAACATCCTTGGCCAGTTCTCGCTGACTTGCAACTTGCCCGTTGATTCGCTCCATTGCCGTATCATAAGCGTATCCATAGGCATCAACTCCTTTCCGTAGACTTGAGAGGGTAGTAAGGAGGGCTTTGGGTGACTTTATTCCAATCAAAGACTCGGCGTAAAGTTGGGCAAGGAGAAACCTGTGAGCATGAGCTTCTTGTCTCGGTAGTTTATGGGGATAGAACACGTACATTCCCTGTACCGATTCAATGATCCCGGACTTTACTTCCTCCTGTAGGTTTTCATCTCGACGGACGAACCCTGGCAATCTTGGTATATGACCCTCGAGAAACATCCGCACATCCTCATCCTTAGCACTGATCTCCAGTGTAGCACATGCAGGCTGTGTGAAGATCTTTGCCTCGCTGCCATCCGAAGTATATCTTGAGGTTGCAAGGAAATTCGCTCCGCAGTGAGACTGGAGTTCAAGGACTCTTCTCAAGAGTTCCGTGCGACTGCCGTCAGATGCCCGGCATTCGTCTAGCGCATCAACAATGATGAAGACACGAGAATGAAGCGCTGCTACATTTTGGAGGATGTTTGAAATCTCATTCAATGAAGGCCGTGATTGTCTGGTCTTGTGCTCGGCATACAACGACTTCACCACCTCCGGAAAAGGGGAGAGGCCTTGTGCCAGTTGCTTGAGCAAGTTTGCCAGTAGTCTCACAGCCGTCTGCTCGTCTTGTCGCTTATAATTGCAGTAAGCATAGGCGATGCCGACGCTGTTGTCATCCTGATGCAGTCTTTGCAAGCTGTCAATGACAGTGGAAGCGAGAATCGTTTTCCCGGCGCCGGGGATGCCTTGACATAGCAATGTCGAGCCCTTGGTTTGTCGCCATTTCTCAAACCCTTCCGTCTCCAGAAGCCATTGGCCGGTTCCGGGTTGACGTCGAGTCAAGAAGTCATTCTGTTGGCGCCAGAATTCGTGAGGGTCAAGCCACTGAAGAATAGACTCGAATTCCGAGTTGCGCTGCTGGCAGACCAGATCCCGAACGCTTTCCTGTATACCCTGTATGCCTGTGATAGAGTGGAATTATTATTCATATTTTCCAACTGCTATAGACTCATTGACAGTCTTCAGTAGACTAACCTGAAAGAACTTCCCCCAATCTTTTTTCTGCCTCGATCTCAGTCGGGTGAATCAGTTGAAGCAGGTCCTTGGCATAAGCCGCCGCCATCATAGCTGCAAAGCCCTGCCAATCTTGGTTGATATGAGAATCTGCGTAGTCGCATACACCACGGATAACCAAACAGGGAAAATGATTCATGAGGCCAGCCGCCTCCATCTCAAAGCAGAGAACGTCATGTTTCTCAGCCAGTTTGTCTCGGATATCGGCGTTCTTCATCAAAGTGTTGGCGGAAGCGATGAGGCCATAGTGAATAGCCGGATCGTCGTCGTCTTCGTCACGCTCTTCTCGTTTCACCAGGAAAGACGAGTCACAAACTTGACCGCACCCTCCAGTTGAGTCTTTTGGATGGATGAAGGAGGATTGAAAAAGTCTATCCTCAGTCAGGGGGAGGCGGCAGTATTTCTTTCGCTTCTTGATAGTCTGCAGTGCCGTTTCGACGCTCTCGTTCAGACTGTGGCCTTTAAGATCATATTTCGTTCGAAGCACGCCTACTGCTGACAGCAGCGAATGCGGTGGTTGATTCAGATGCCCGGTCGTCACGAACTGAGGGTTTTCCTGATCCTGGATCGCTTTGCCGTAGTCGTACTGGATCACTCCGCCCGTCTCGCCAGAACGACTACCGACGACAACATCGCCGAGCCGTATATCGTGTCTAGAACTGTAGACGCCACCACCAACCCCGACCATAAGCCCGAAACGCACGTTCGGGAAGCTACGGACCATGTCCCTGGCAACAGTAGCCGCACTGGCTATACCGTATTCCCACATGGGCAAGGTGGCGATGACAACGTTGTGGCGGCCAATCTTTCCGACAACGTACGTGTTGTTTTCATTGTGGCCGAGACCTTCTAGTGGATCGTGTTCTTCATCGAGCATAGCCTGAGCAGCGACCGACTCCGGTGTGATGGCGCAGATCCAGCCGACGGTGTAATCTCGGGGATTGGACATGGCGTGAGGGCGTTAGGAGAAGTGGTTCCCTTCAGAATCGGCTTTTCGAAGCAACAGAGCAAGCGGTTAACAGATGGTGTTCGACAGACGTTTGACGGAAGACGAGAGAAGCTGTTGCTTTGGCCGAGAAAATGGACACAGCCCTTCCCCGCAAGGTTGCCTCACCAGCTGAAAAGCAGCGTCAGCAGTGGCTTGGGAGAGGCTGAGGTGTGTTTCCCTGGTTGATTGGCTGCATCATAGTCATACATGCAAGCCAGCATCACAGGCTACGCTGTCTTGAAGAGTACCCTGGGTGTCATCATGCGGCCGAGGGGCTGCTACAAATATGGATATGTATACGAGTCCAGATAGACGATCATTGCCAGAATCGTATGGAAATGTTTCAAGATCTTGCCAGGCTTTTTTCCATATTGCCTCTACCTACTGTAGTCGTGTGCATGTAGTCGCGAGCACAGTAAGTGATTTGCACGACATAGGCGTCGGTTCTTGCATGTGCTGTGACTGACGCGCAAGGGGTGAGTCTGTTGGCCCATGTCTGTCGGCAGCGTCAGTCTCTCCCGGGGACTCCCGCCGGTCTTCGGCTCCGGGTGGGGCCGGTGGTGGGGCCGGTGGTCGACGACCGCCCCGGCCGGTTTAAGTGCGTAACAAGAACTCGCTCCGCCACAGGCCCGATTAGGCGTGTGGCATACATGATATAGAAAGTATAGGTTATGTGTGATTACCGAGATGATTAAGAGAGTCTTCCCCAGACCCATGGGGTCGGCAATAATACCGCCATAGAACTGAGCGGCTCTTCCAGTTTTTAAACGTCAGACATGGGATGATATGGCGAAAGTGAGTTAAAAGAACTAGTAGTCCTAGCAATAATACAGAGCAAAACGCGTACTAGAATATTTCCTCTTTGTCCTCACGGACTTCTCACATATGTGGCCTGCCTACATCCCATGCCAGTCTTGCTCTGTCCGGCATAAACGCCAGGGCTTGTCGTTGATGTCTAACGAAGTAGTCAGAGCCGCCCTAATGAGCGATACGTTTGAGTGTATCAAATTTATAAGCGTTCAGTACTGGGATTTCTAGAGGCAGTTTTGCTATTATATAAAGAAAAATTATTAATAATCCATGTTGTTCTCACGGATCGTAACTCATCGGCTTCAGCCAAGTCTTCCTAAGAGATTAGAGTGTCCAGCAACTCCGGTTGCACCCGCATATTTTCCATGATAGAAGCTTGACTCCTAAATCTGGCTAAATCGAAGGTGAGTAGTTCGGGCAACTATGAATCGGAAGTCTATGAGGGTTAACATCTCGCGCGCAATTGGTGGGATCCTGAAGGTAAATGTCGTCTTCTTAGAAGAAACTGCCGACGTCCTCGACAACTTTCAGCGGTCCGTAGATTGTTATATTGAGGAGCCATTTTTGGACTATGAAGCGAGGACAGTTGGACTTTTTAGCGCCCGTGCTGTTTGTCGTGGTGCAGGCGGCTTGCAGAACGCGCTCCTTGTCAATAAGGAGGGCCTTGTTGAGATAGGTGACAGCAGGTTCCACCTGACCTTTGACGCAAGATCTTTCCTGCTGATGACAGCCATCATCGTCTGGGTGTTGTAGAAGTCAAAAAGGGGTGGGTAATGAGGTCGTCGGAAGATGCTCAAAGCCTCGCGACCTTCGAGTAGGATTAAGAGTTGCTTTTCTTGGCGTGTAATCTAGGGATGGGGTGTTCCCGGATGTCGTTGATGGCGTGTCTTGTTGCTCGATCACCATCTCTTTGTCCCGGTCAGGGAATCAGGTTGGTGGGTTTCTTGCCCGACACACCAGGCTGCGGGAGACTGCTTCGTTAGAAGATTCTCAAACCCTCGCAGCATGATGAGGGCTGTTGGTTGGGTCTCGGACAGCAGGTTTTGGTGACTAGATTACTGCTGGTCGTCGAAAAATCTTGCCTCGGGAGTATTTGAGGGATCCTCTTCCGCAGGATATTTACAGCATCAAAGTTTTAGAGACGCCAACGAACGAGTCGCTACAAGATTCGTAGAAACTATAAAAGTAAAGGATTTCCACTAACGAGCCGTTCCTCTGGCCCGGGATCTCAATATGCACAACCTCAACCTGGCAACTCATCACGCAAGGGCCGCATCTGCAGGCGAACGCCTCATCATGCACATCCCGGTGTTGACGACGCTTCGTATTCGCAATCAACAACTAGAAGACAAAAGACGCGAAAAGCAAAGAAGATTCTCACAGTGCTGTATATTTAAGTTAGAACGCACACAATTTGTCTATGAAGAACAAGACTGGTAGTCTAGGAGCTAGGAGCTAGAAGACATAACAGAATAATGCTTCAGCGTGGAAAGTTAACCGTCACCGTCTAGATAAAAACCGTCTCAACTTCCCGGACCGGATCGACACTTATTAAACGAAAGCAGAAAGTTGCCCCTGTGATGCTCTAGCCACAGTCTCTCTGTCTCCGTTGTTTTTTTGTGCGTTGCGATAGAGCTGTCCTGCAAAGTCGTCGACGCATTTCTCAATTTCTTCTCCCGAGATGTTCCTCCTTTTGCAAATCGTGGACAAGATTTCGACCACTTATTCGGATTAGCAAGGTGAAAGGAGGATCGGGGGTTGCCCAGCGCTGATCTCACGTACCATCCGGCATCTGTGTAATTTTCGCTACCTCGGCGCGCAATTGCTTCCGAGTAAGTCCAGGAGCCTGCCGTTTCCAAGGCTCATGGAAATCTTGACCATCTCGTCTGTTAGTAAAGTTGGCGAGGGTAGCGCTCAGACTTGATGGGTGTCATATCAACGTACGTCGAGGTGGCTTCGGCGGAGGATCCCCTCCCGCTACCGCTGGGATGACTGGAGGCAGGGCCTGACTCAGGCCAGACAACATGAAGACTGCAGTCAGCAACGAAGACTTCATGATGCTCCCACGTCTCAGGGGATTAGATGATGAGTCCAGACCCAAGAAGACCGAGTTCGAGGATGAGGTGGGTGGGTGGCTTAAAGACAATATATAGTGAATATGCAAGAGAAAAAGTGCTTGTAAGCCCAGTCATGGAAATGTACAACGTAGATATATCACTGTCTCGTGTGCTGCAGAATTTTATGCATTCTTCACATTTCAGCCTTGTGGTGTAAACTCCAGTCCCCATTATCAATACGAGACGCGGTGCAGTGTGATTGACGGCACACAGCTCAGGATAAGCCTCGAGCTCAAAAACCTTAAAAAATGTTTTCAGACGAAGCATGATGGTAGATTTGCGAAGGCGACCTCCTTGAATCATGGTGATAAAGGGGCTCTGGCCTCTTTCATTCATGCTAGTCACAAGGCCGTAATACGCCTAGCTATGCTATGAGCTCATTCGCTCAGAGGAGAACAGTCAAGATGCCAGATGAAGATACTTCTCGCCAAGGGATTAGAGAGGACGATTGCCGACGAAGCCAGCCGCAGGGTCCCCATAGAATGAACCAGTTCAACGGGTCACTGCAGGGATCCGATTACGAGCTAACCTACATAGCAGGTATAGCAGGGGAGATAGATGGTGGGTGACGATGATGGAGCTGGAGGAGTATGAGTGAGCCGGTGGGGGAGGCCGGTGGGGGAGTTCAAGGAGGTAACAGAGTTTAGAGTCTCGTTCGACGGGAGGATGCAGGTCGACGGCGATCCTGGCCTTGGAAAAAGGCAGCAATGAAGCAATGGAACGATAATAGTATGACTTCTTTGTGAACAGCTGATATTAAACTAGCTCCAATCCTGCTTAGGGGAATTTAAAAAAGAAATTGCTCCCACTCCTGGTATCAGAACACTCTCGACTCGTATCGAAGCAATCAACTAACAAGCTCATCGTCTCCTGGTCATCTCCGTAGCCACAGACCGTCTTCTGCACCGACGGCAGCCGCAGTTGCGAGCATCCTCTTCCTAGAACAGTTCACAAATTCTACACTAATAGCTGGGCAGAAATAATAAAAGGATTACAAGGATTTCTGTAAATCTATAGAGATTACAAAAAATAAAAAAAAGATAGGTGGGAAGCTCACTATGTAACATCTAACCTTTTTCGACCGAGAAGATACCGAAAAATATGATTGTTAATTGAGAGACGCCCACCCGCGCAGTTTATCCCACAAGTCTCGAGCTTTGTCTCGAGCTTTATCCCAATAGCCTCCAGCTTCGTCACGAACTTTGGCCCATTGGCCTTTGGCTTTGTCTAGCACATCTATTGATGAGAGTACTCGCCCTATCATATCGGCACCCCAGAGCAGACTATCACGCCGTATTATGTCTCCCTGCGGTTTATAGAGCTCTTCTTCCGTGCGTCTGTCAGCACGACGTTTGAATTGGCAATAGTGCCGGCCTTTTTGTATCGACTTACCTTGAGCCAGGGCCGAAAGACCTGCCTGTGCTGGCGAGGTGGGTAAAGGCAGCGCATGATTACTGGCAGCCATAGCCAGGAGTGTTGCAGTCATCATCGAAGTCTTCATAGTGCTGCAGCTTCTGACGCAAGGTCAGGTACTCGGATTGAAAAGGCCGGTTCGAGTGTCAGGGATAGTGGTTTTAGGTAACAGAGAGAAACAAGAGGTGAAAGAAGAAGGGATAATAGTGGTCAACCTAATCAAACTTAATGAGCAGTGGAGGAGTTAGTCCCTGTTATAGATCTCTAGATTAAAGGGACAGAGTGGCATTTCATTCTACCACCGAACAATCTATCAGTCCTCCCGCTCGCCTAAATGAGGTTAAGTTCCCCGGACTATACAGTTACTTGGATTTGACTACGCGAGAGGCGACTCGTCGGTCGTCTTCCTAGAACTCTTCAAGGCAGACGGGATCTAGCGCGGTGAGAGGCAGAACATGGAAAGGACAGCGGCTGCCGTAGATGAAAGTGGACCTCTTTTGCCGAGAGCATCAACCGAGCAATTTCAAGGTAGATGAGAGCGTCCCATAAAAGCTAATGACGGTATTTCGCTTTCTGCCTTGCTTCAAGTGTCCAATTTAGTCAGACCGGGGGGTATTGCAATTTCCCATAAAAATCAGCTTCTGCTCGGTCCGTATCAGAGATTTCGGTTCGAATTAAAAATCTCAAGTGACTACGGCTTCAAGCCACTGGTTGATAAAGTCGGCATTGTCATGTCGAATTTTCCGTGTGCTCTCCAATGCTTCATCAGCCCTGTATCATCGCGGGACGATGGTGCCACCGAAGCCCTTCTCGACCTGGTCACAACACCACCAGAAGACAGCCCTCGCGGCTTGTCGGAAATACCACGAATGATGCTCCTATTCTTCATTTTTGCACGGCGAGGTTGACCTCTACGTATCCAGCCCTCTTCCGGATCTCGATTTCAGCATTGGAAAACCCGGCATCTGTCAAGTCGGATAATGACCAAGTCCAATATGTATACTTCCACTCGTGCGAACACGTAAGATGACGACGGATTTCAAGCTCAACGTCTATAACTCGCATTCTGCCAAATGGAGGCCAGCCGTACGGTGGTGTATACGAGAAGGCGGTGTCTGGATAGTACTGATCGGAGCAGTCGTGACGCAAACGCCAGACATCTGCTCGTGATACCGTGCCGTCCATTACCGGCCTGGTCTGATGGTAATCCATGAATGACTGAGCGAGACCAGTCCAGGCGGCGGCATCAATACTAGGCCGGAAGTGAGGATAATCTTGCAGTTCGATTAGGGAGGGTAATATGGAGTGGATGATTGCTCTTCGACCACAGAGTGCAACACCAAGCCATAACGGCGTGGCATTGTTCAAGGAAAGAATTTGGGCAAGAAGTTCCATATCATTGTCGTTGATGATGGGCTCAAGAACGGCCGCAATGGGCGCTATCCAGGGTCCGACGGAG
Source organism: Ophiocordyceps unilateralis (assembly GCA_001272575.2). Taxonomy (NCBI): domain Eukaryota; kingdom Fungi; phylum Ascomycota; class Sordariomycetes; order Hypocreales; family Ophiocordycipitaceae; genus Ophiocordyceps; species Ophiocordyceps unilateralis. The sequence goes on along the minus strand of LAZP02000183.1, from coordinate 7,290 downwards.
TTGCATGGCACGTCTGCGTTCCAGAACACGCTCCACATGGATGAGCCTAGAGCCCAATAGCAGAGACTCAATGTCATGTAGTAGCCGATCAGCTCGAAATCAGTGCAATAGTCTACCGGACCTGGACAGCCAAAGTGAAGAGTAAAAGATGGTCTGGGGAGTTCAATCTTGACAGGCTGGAAGGATATGGTACCGGCATGAAGGGGGATACTGAGGGCTGCCGCAAGTGCCGCCGAGGATTGATTGCCAAGGTGATAGGCATGGGAGAACCTTGCAAGGTAGGAGGCCGCTTCTTGTGCCGTCGGTGGCCGTCCGCTGCTCTCCGCTTCACCCTGAATCTCAATCTCATTCTCGAAATCATCGACAGAAAGCGCCCACGGCGAGACTTGACCGCCTGCAATCGATCATCCAACGCCGGGAGTAAGCAGAGCCTTCCACCATCTCACCTCGTCAGGAGAGGCGTAACCAAGGTCGAGTGCTGACGGGGTCGAAGCCGTGTCGGATAGCGCACTATATTCCATGGAGAGACCCTGTCTCTCGGCGAGTGCCGCGCTCAAGATGTACGCCCAGCCAAAGGTTAACAAGGCAATGCCATTGTTTGGCATCTTCTCCCAAGTACGGAAGTTGGGCGACGAAGACATGATGTGGGATGAAGCTTTCGTAAAAAGATCCTCGTCGCCGTTTCTGTTTTCGTCCGAAGTGGACATGAAGCATCCTCGTTATGCCAGGTAGATTATCCGTCAATCCACCTGGATCTTTGTCGATGTCGTTGGGTAGCCGCGGAATTCGGGCAAGACATCTAGTCAGGTCGAGACTGATCCGTGTGATTTGGGACATCGATTTCGCGCGAAGAAGAGCACTTTGCCATTGTGACATACTCCTCAACAAGATCGGTTCGACTTCGGGGCTGTCGTAGAGTGTCTCCAACGTCGTGGCATCCATACGTATATGTGATGGGGGCCTTCGTCAGAGGATTGACCCAAGGCGGAGGCACCTTGCTCGGTGACGACAGCGAGCACGCCAGAGAGTTCACGGGCCTGATGGCTTTTACCGAACAATCACGAATCCTCAGAGAGGCGCGGCACAGGGATGCAAGGCGGAATCAAACAAGAGGCAGGCAACAGCAAAAGTGGTGGTGATGTGAATCTGAGCCATGTACGCACGTGACCTGCGACACAACAGAATTGAAACTTCAACCCACCCTATAGTTGAACCATGTGACAACCTCCCCCCTTCTCCTTCGCCCACGGGTAATGGCGATTCCTAACACTGCCTTCCCTCGTCTTTCCTCTTACCCTTCCTTGTCTTTTCGCTTTCTCAACCCCTCGGCTTATTCTTGTTCATCAGCACCATGTGTCTAGTGAGACTGGCAATATTGGGCAGCATGATTATTGCCGGGTCAAAGTTGGCCATGGGAGTTTCCCACGAAGCCATTAGTTGACAATTTACCTGACAATTTAGATAATTTACAGCATCGATTTGGTTCTAGGTCGTTCCCATGGTCTATCTCGGTTAATCGGAATGCATCTCGACTGATACCAAGTACAGCAAATATCCCATCAAACTGTCCCATCCATCCATCACCTGGCACACTTCGCCTGACTGACCTTGAATCCTCCCGGCATCAGCTTCTGGAAGACGCCGTTGGGGTCGTATTTCTCGGCAGTCCGCTTGAGAAAGGCGACGGTCTGGGCGCCGTAGCCGCAGAGAGGATCCTGATCTGGACCAGCATAGTTGATGTAGAGGAACGGAGAGTACGTCTTATGCTTCTTTGCTACCGCCACCGTGGCCTTGACGAAGTCGCGTCGAGCTTGTTCCATCATGCCGTCGAGGTTAGGGTCGGACCAGCGCGAAGCCAACCAAACGACTGCCATTGTTTTAGAGACACAGCAGACAACGTATGGATCTTCGAGGACTCACCTATTTGGTCCTCCTTATTCTTAGAGAGACCGAGGCTGTTGCCGCCCCGTTTCTCCGAGTACGCTTGCTGAATGACGGGCTGCGGGAACAAGACGACGATCCAGTCAACCTTGTCCTTTTGCGGCAACGAGTTATACACTTCATCCGAGGCATCCCAGATGTGGCGAAGAGTCTCAAAGTCGTTGGTGATGGTCACGCCGGCAGTGACTTGGCTGGTCGAGCAAAGTTAGAAAAACAACGACGGCTAAACCAGACGAGTGAAAAAAAAGGCTTACCGGAAACCGGTTGGCTGAAAGCGGCTGAGCTGATGGGTAAAGTCGGCAATCTTCCCGTGCCGGGCCGTGTACGATACTTGGTTCGGTAAGGTCGAGAAGCCTCGAAGGGAGGGCGGATTAGCGACGTCGGCGACGTTGGAGATGGCCGCGCTGGCAACCTGACCGCCGTTATTGCGGAGATACGTCATGGCGAGTTGCACTTCCGAGTCGACATCCTTGTTGTTATCGGTCACGAAGTTGACCATGGTATGACTGACGCTATCGAGCATCGCCGACCGGTTGCTAGGCCCATGGTCGATGCTGGACACCACTTGGCCACTCCACATGGCCGGGAAGTCAAAGGCGACAATCTTGACGCGCGTGACGATGCCGAAGTTGGTGTTTCCCCCCTTGAGCGCCTTGAACAGGTCCGGACGTTGTCTCTGGCTGGCGGTGACGATCTTCCCCGAGGCTAGGACGAGCTGATATTCCAGGATATTGTCGACGACCCAGCCCATCTTGGCCTGGAACAGGGACTGGCCACCTCCTAGAGATACGCCCCCAACGCCGACGCCCTCGCAGACGCCCCCCGGAAATCCAATACCGCTATTATTAAACAGATCATAGGCTCGGCCCCAGGTCAAGCCAGCGCCGAGACTCACGTGGGACCGGTCCCTGGCGATATGAGCGGCACCAAGGCCACGAAGATCGATGGAGACGCCGCCGTTGATGCTATTAGCGCCGGGATTGGCATTATGACCACCGCCCTTGACGGCAAACCGACAGCCGTGCCGTGTCAAGATGCGTATCGTCCGGGAAACATCCCCGGCAGACGTGGGCGTGACGATACAAGCTGGTCGCAGCATCGACGTTCCAGACCAACGGGCCTGCACCAGACCATTGTACTCTGGCGATACTGGCCCGTGGAAGATGGTGGGAAGCTCGTGGGCGAGCGTGTTGCACTGCAAGAAGGATGGTTCAGTTGGACGACGTGTCCCCGTCTCGGAAGCGCTTGATCGGGCTTACGCAGACGGAGATGGGCTCAGCGGCCGGACTCCCCGTGACGGAGCGGGCTAGAGCCGCAGCCAGGATGATCTGGAGATTCTTCATCTTGCTTCACCGCGGTAACGGGACAGCGAAAGGGGCGAGAGAAGGACAGGCCGTAGGGGATTTTCGAAGAGAGACAGCCATCAGTCAGGACAGATGCTCCGTCTCTATTTGTACCCATGGCTTACAGCTCTCATGTCATATCCCAATAATCAGCTTTGCCGGCAAGGACACGGATTCTGAAGCTGCTCTGCTGACACGGGACTCTCGAATAAGCAGACCAAAGCAGGGGGGAGAGGGGACATGGCTGCGCCCCAACAACATTTTCCACATCTTCTGCGAACAAGGCATACCGTGGTTAGTGCTCGTGTCATCTTTCGTCTGATCCGTCCAATGGAAGACCCGCCGTCTGGTCGTTGGGATAAGGCGGAGTCTCACTCGCATAGAAGCGTGCGAAGGTTTCGGAGTAAGATACAGTTCGCAAAGCTTTGCTTTGGCTGTGCCTCGGCACTACCCCTGTCCCGGACGAAGAAGGGCTCAGGCGAACAGACAATCTTTCGAAATTCTGCCGCACCGATTTAACTCATTTATATCTTTTTCTTTCTCTTCTTGACCGTGGTCAGGAGCGTTGTTGTATGGATGATTGTTATTCCCCTTTGGGAAAAATCCTCCTCAGCTGTATCTAGTCTTGTGAGCTGAGGCTTCATGCAGGGGATGTGATGCGGCTGAAGAGTGGAAAACTGGAGACTGACCTATCGGCGATGAGAATAACAATGTGTGTGTATTTTTGACAGACGCAGAGGAAAGGATGTTGGTTCCGGAATTGATTATTCGCGCTGCTAGGAGCTTCTTGTTCCATCTATACAGCATTCTCAGCCGTAGTATGCGCCGTAACGACAATTTATTAATTACATCGAGCCCATCATCGACAATCAGTCTTCCTTGAATCCCTTCATACTTGTGCAGTCGTTTCTTCAACGGCGGATGGATTCACGTCTGATGAGGTGGGGAGTGCCGAAGGGGTGCGAGATTCGTAGGCCAGACTGGTAATTAGATTTGGGTGTTGATTTCCGATCCGTGCCCTGATCTGCTGGTTTCCTTTCGTCGTTTTACATAGGTTCATACAAAGAAAGCAGAGTCTCATGGTATGATATTGTAAACTTCGTCTTCTTCTATCACGCGGCTATACATCCTACGTAATTCAGCTCTGCTCATGCCTCAGCTCGAGGGACTTTACACACTAAAGAAGGCCTAGAAGCATCAGTCGACTCTTCCCCTCCCATCACTCTCGCTTACCAGAGTCCGCTCGCAGGGCTCCTGGCTAAGACACCACACTTGATCAAGAATGTCTTTGACGTTGATCCCTTTGTCGGCTGCCACCAACGTCATTAGCTCTAAGCTCGGCATATGAGCGGCAGATGGATTCTATATCCCGCTGAATTTCATGTACTTTTCGCAGTGAATCCAATTCTCGAACTGTTTTGATCTTTGGTCCTATGATGTGAAGGATCGATCCAAGGCCGAAGATATCCATCCTAAAGAATTATTGTTCCGAATATTATCACGGGTTCTTCGAAGATTATGATGCCATGATTGATGGCGGTCGTGAACTCGACCTCATTGTGATTCTTCGAGAGGCCACCTGTATATCAGAAATTATAGTGACGCGTTCAGGGGGTTCAAAGAGAGTCACTTCACCAGAGTTCTGACGGCCCTTTCGTTTGGACCCTGTGATGAAGACAAACAGAGACAGGTACAGGGAATTGTGGAAATATGAGCACCCTGAGCTTCTTCTGCGCCTTGAACTTCCGAGCCACAACACAATGCATCAACGTACCCGCGCTGGCATCGACCGCTCACAGCACAAAGCTCCTCCATGCCGTATAGAAACCGGCTAAGAATCTCCCCAGCTAGTGTCCCCCAAGACCGCCGTTATATCCCAATGGCACTGGATGTCTCCATTCCCCTGCATGGCAAGCCTCCTCACGTCGACAAACGCCCCCCTTTCCCCTTTCCGCGTCCGAGGTAACGCTGAAAATCCCAGTCCTGGAATCCATTTTTTGTTGAGAGCCATCTTATTGAAAGTCACCTTGTTGAGCTGCTCCGGGTTGCTGCTGCTGCTGCTGCTGCTGCTGCTGTGCGCCGCGCAATTCGGTAGACTTATAATGCTTCCTACCACAGGAATCCCCATAGATATCGATATACTTGTCCCTATTCTCCGGACACGTCGTCGAGTCAAGAGGATCCGGAAAGATCTGACAAGCAAGCGGAACGATTTTGCGCAAAGGGTTATCGATGAAGTTGTCGAACCAGTACACAAAACATTTGAAACCACCGGTCGACTGCTGCATCGCCTGGGAAAACCGTGACATGTCCAGCGGGCTTCTTGTGCCGTTTACTGCTGATGCTGATGCTGCTGCTGCTGCGGCTGGTTCCAATGAAGGCGCGGCGAACCCCGTGCTGGCCACGGCCGACAGGACGGCGGCGAGGATGAGCTTCATGGCCGAGCTTGACGAGGATGTGTGCTTGGCTACCGGGGGGGAAAAAAAAGGGGGAGGTGAGACTGTGGTAGCTGTGTTCTCTGTTGTAGGTTTTATACGTCTGAAGACAGAGACGGAGAAGAAGTTGTAGGTGCCCTTTTCATCAGGACTCGGATGCTCTTCTTCCGCTGACCATTATAGGCCCATCCAATGTCTTTCCCAGCCAGAAGACGACATCGAGAAGGACGGCTTGGAGTGGTGAGTTGTTGCAGTTGCCACTCACAAGCCAAGGCTAACAGCATCAGCAAGCCAGAAGAAGCTTGTTGCCGGCGTCGACAGCTAAAGAAACCTACCTACCACCTATCTAAGATTCCATCCCGAAACAAACCCATCACACCTCGTGCTGGTCTCAGAGCAAGGACCACCGCCTTACATCCATCTAGTCTAGCCTCCTCGACGGATGAAATGGGGCAAGCTCACGTCGGAATGCCAATTCGCCTCGTGACCTCACGTCCCCAAGCACCTACGCTGATAGATGGTTCAGCGCAAGACACCCCGTCTTCCTCTGCCACGCTCAACCCACATGTCTTCTTCTTCCTGCTGTGTAGTCGTGTCTCATCAGATCGGCCATGAGTATGCCAGCACGTGGCCCCATGTCCCACCGGCGATAGGGACAGAATGGTGCCACCAGTTGACTTGTCTGCTGACCTACAGCTTGGCGCTGCTCTGCTCCATCTAGGGAGAGCATCCTGAACTTGTGCCATGTAAACCTTCTTCTACCTTTGCTTCTTGTCCGTGTCATCTTGTTTCTTTTCCACCTCGGCCCATAATAGCTCCAGTGATGCTCCTTTCGTCCCTGCTGCCCTTTCGTCTCCTTCCACGATGCACCCGCCATCAACAACTCTTCTTCGCCTTCACAACAATCACGAGCCCACACCAGTTCCGCAACGGTATACCGGCATCACACCTCTCAATGGCAGGCCGAAGCGCAAACGGGAAACAACAGCACGGTATCGGGATGGCGCCGCCGCCTTCTCGACAATGACCTCTGTTATCAAACGGCTACACACAACATGGATTGGCAAAGCGTCATTGACCTGCCGGCAGGGAACCACAAAGGCCATCTCTACTCTTCTTCGCCGCCCGCCGCCGCAGTGGACGCCTCGACGTCTGCCTTCTTCTCGTCGGCCTCGGTCGCCTTGACAACCTCCTTGGCCGGCGCCGACGTCTCCTTTTCCTCCTTGTCTGACGCCTTGTCGGTGATTTCCTTCTCCTCCGCGACGTCGCCGTTGGCAGCGGATGTGTCGGTCTCACCCTCCGTCTTCCGCCTCTTCACTGGCGGTTGGTCGGCTGCAGGGGCTGTGAGGGAAAGAGAAGAGTGAGCCTCATGGGTTTGGGTCTGAGGAAGGACAAAATCGAATTTGCTCACCTTTGACGCCGTTCTTCTTGCCTTCTGCCTTGTCGCCGTTGGTACCGTTGGTGCCGTTGGTGCCGTTGGTGCCATTGGCGGTATCCGCTTCGGCTTCCTCGTCTTCGCCATCTTCATCGTCTTCCTCTCCGTCTTGGGCTTCTTCCTCTCCCTCTTCTTC
>LAZP02000182.1:0-34373 GCA_001272575.2 Ophiocordyceps unilateralis | reverse complement strand
CTTGTTGAAGAGGAGTGGTCAGCGAGTGGTCGAAAAGACACATGACGCGAAGGGGCTAAAAGAGAGTGAGATAGTGTGAGAGAGTGTGTGAGAGAGAGAGAGAGAGAGAGAGAGAGAGAGAGAGAGATGAGAGGTAATGGAAAGGGCTGTCGAGAATACGAAGGCTTGAGAATGACGCAGTTGCCCGTGGCCAAGGCCGGTGCTATCTTGCCGATGGCTGTAGCGAGTTGCGGTAATAGTAATAGTGAGTATGCAGATGTAGTCAAGCAAATGCCTCTGTTCCCATGGCAACTCACCGAGCATGACGGGGACTTGAGAGATGCGAGGGACACCCGTCAGCTTCAAAGGAGCCTCCCCGCGGACTCATGGCTACGAGACACTCACAGTTCCACGGGCAAATGGCCACTACCACGCCCAGCGGCTCATGTCTTACCGTCACCACCTTTGACTCGTCCTCGAGACGCTCCTCCGGCAGCGTAAAGCTTGCTGCTCAGTTCCCTCCCCATGTCGTCAGCGCATGGACGCTCCTTCGGAGAGTCATCAGGGGGGGGGGGGGGAGGCGGCACCCACACGGATAGCGAAGCCACTGGGCAGCCCAGGAGACCTCAATGGCCGCGTTCTCGATCTAGGAGAAGCTCGTGTCAGGGCCATGAGAGTCCCATATACCAGACGAGAATATACTTGCAGTCCGGCCGCACTCGTGGGCTAGCAGCTTCGAAAATTCGGCCGCGTGGTCGAGGTAAAGGTCGGCGAAGCGCTCCAGGAGTAAGACGCGATTCTCGTACGTCCGCCGCGACCACGCCGCCAGCGCTTCCTTCGCTGCGGCTACAGAGTCTTCGACGTCGCTGGCTGTGGCTACAGGCACCGACCAAAGCGGTGTCACGGTCTGGGGGCTGACGCCTGAACGGGTCGTGTCGGCGCCTCGGGTCTTGCCCGCGATGATGTTGTCGAATCGAGTCCAGTTCATGACTCCGTTGCTCCAAGTCGGAAAGCCCGGGATCGGCCTTTCGGCTCCGATGATGAGAGATCGGGCCTCGGCTCGGTACGTTGCCGAGTTGGGGGCTGTGGGGTTCCGGAGCCGGGGCCGAAAGCATGTATCTATCTAGTAGACACTTGTTGTTAAACACGGTGATAGTGAAAGCAATCGCGACGTCTTTCGAATCACCTGAACGCAAGAAGCAAGAAGCGAGTTGGCGGTAGAAAAAGGAGGAGTCAAGATGACGTTGCACAGGCATAAGACGGGGACATGTTCCGCTTTGAACTATTCTTACTTGTCCATCGTGACTTCAATGGGCCTAACCCCCCCCCCCTTCCTCGAGTAAGGGGGTTATATATGTATATGTATCGGATCGTGTTACCGTCACATCATGACGACGTATCCGACCGATTGTGCTTCTCCAGCCCGTATTCCGTCTTGAGCTCGTCTCGCAGCTCCAAGGCGGGGACGAAGAGGGCCAATGCAAAGGCCAAGACGGCAAAGACAATCGAAGCCTGCCACACGGTTCGTAATCCGCCTACGTAGAGTTGTATTACCTCGGCTTGGAGTGTAGGATTGGCCTCGAGGGAGAGCATGAAACTCCTTGTTGCATGCTCGTACGCTCCGCCATCGACGAGCAAACCTCTCACGACAGGATCCGAGAGGCGAGAGGCGGCATCACTCGAGACGGTGTTGAAGATGGCACCGGGGATGGCGATGCCCCAGACGGAGCCAAAGTTTCGAAGGAAAGTCCAGGCACCGGTGGCCGTAGCGACGTCGGTCTCAGGAAGGCTGGCCAAGATGGGCGGCAAAGTGCTGGTGAAGACGAAACCGAAGCCAAAGCCGAGCAGCAGTTGGAAACCAACCCAGTGCCCCGTGGAGGAGGAGGCGTCGAGCAGAGTGCACAAGCCGCAGCCCAGCGTGGTCAGAGCCAGACCAAGCAAGTGCCAAACACGGTAGCGACCGGTCCGAGTGATGAGAATGCCAGCCAACACGCCGGCAGGGGCGCTGGTAGTGGCTATGGGGAAGAGCATGACGGCAGAGCGCGTCGGACTGGCTTCGCAGACGGCCTGAAAGTAGACGGGCAGGAAATAGCAGGCCCAGAAGAGAAGCATGCTGTGCAAGAAGCTGATGGCGAGACACAGAGCCGAGGCACGGTTGGTGAAGATGCGCAGCGGCATGGTGGGCTCCCTCAGCCAGGGGCTGGCCTGATAGGCGATGAAGGCGACGAGACCAGCGAGGCCAGCAGCCAGCGGTAGAGCAACATGCCACGAGGACCAGGGGTAACGAGATCCCCCCCAGCCGAGAGCGAGGACGACGGCAGCAACAGAGGGGACGAGGAGTGCGGCGCCGCCCCAGTCGACGCGCGTCAGCTGCTCGCCCACGGAGCCGGACGGTGGACGACGCAGGCGGAGGAAGACGACAAGAAGACCCAAGGCGAGACCAGCGATGGGAAGATTGAGATAGAAGATCCATCGCCACGATCCGTCTCCTCCTTGAGCCAAGACACCTCCCAGAATAGGGGCCACGACCGAGGCGATAGCCCAGATACCGCCCAAGAGGCCCGCGTAAAGGCCTCTCTCCCGGACGGAGACAGTATCGCAGATGACAATCTCCGACATGGTCAGGATACCACCGCCGCCAACGCCCTGCACCGCGCGACCGGCAATCATCATGGCCGTAGAAACGGCACCACCACACAGGCCACTCCCAAGCGAGAAGAGGCAGACAGCCAACAGGGTGAGATTCCGTCGACCGTAGATGTTGGCCGCCTGGGCGAAGATGGGAATCGTGGCCGTCGAAGCGACCAGGTAAGCGTTAGAGATCCATACGTAGAGCTCTTCGGATCCGAGCGCTTGGGCAATAGTCGGCAATGCCGTCGAGAGGATCGACGTATCCACGGCGGCGAGGAAGGTCGTGAGAGCAATGGCCACAAAGACGAGCCAGAAGCGAGCCCCTTTTCCGCCAACCGGATTCTCCGCTTCCAAGCCCATTACGTCCACCATGGTGGTGATGTGGTGAATAAACGATTTCAGGGATAATGAGGTTGAGAGAAAAAAGGGGGAGGGGAGTGGGAAAAAAGGGGGAATGGATTGAAGCAAGGAAAGAAAAGAAAAAAAAAAAAAAGAACAACGATATAGAAGAAAGAATCTCTCGCCTCGTCCATCTTTGCTAGTTGGAATACGATAGGAACAAGAAAGTCACCGATCCTTTCGCGATAGACGCCCAATGCTACTGGAAATACGCCGAATCCTTACATCCTTCCTCTCCCCTCTCCCCTCTCCCCTCTCCCTGCGCCTACATACCAGCCTCAACAGCAGTCCTCATCCGTCCATTCACCGGCATATCCAGGTGAAAAAAAAAAAACAAAAATTTAGAAAAATTCCTCAGGATAGACAAAAGACACACGACCAAGCACAAAATGGCCACCTCCAGTCTGGGCCTCGACCTCCTCCGCCTCGCGCCCCTGCTCTCCTCCACCTGCTCGCTTCTCTACGCCTGGGACCAGCACTTCTTCTTGGGCCTCCTCAATCGGCCCGAGATCCGGCTTCGCAGTCGAGCCCTGTTGCCTACTTACTTCACCCACGTCTTTCGCCGCGGCCTGCCCTTCGTCCTCGCTGCCGTGGCCGTCTCGTTTGGCTCCGGAATCAGTAACCTCCTCTACCTCGGTCCTTCCTCTCCCCTCTCGTGGCGCTGCTATGTCGCTGGCTCCGTTCTCGCTGCCGCTCACCTCCTTTACGTCCCTTGGATCGCCCCCAGCTGTCATCAACTGCTGCTGCTGTCTCCGCATTCGGGAGACGATGATGACCATGACCCTGATCCCAACGCTTTGCTCGATGGTTGGCTTTCCGTCAATGCTTGGCGTAGCTTGACCGTCGACTTGGGCGCCTGGATCGCTTTTGTCGTGGCTACGGCGGCCTGAATAGAGCGCTGTATGAGCAACCTGTAGCGTAATAGAGACAAGACTGTGCCGCCTTTTTTCCCATCCCATACAAGAAGAGGCTCAAGAGGCGCCAAGGAACATGGTCCAGGGAGGTGCAGGAATCGATTGCTAACATGGCGTCTTCTATACTGCTGCCCCCCTCTCAACAGCGCTCAGCTTCTCAGCAAACAAGGCACGACACCGCCCTTATTCCCGTCCAACATCTTCCGAATCAGCAGAGACGTCGTCCTGTCCAGGCCCGCTCTCTCCGCTCTCTCCAGCCACTCCTCCAGGTCAATCGTGTCCGCCTCAAGGTGAGCTGCCAGCCCCTTGACGGGAATTTTCTCGACTGCGCAGTAGTGCCGGAAGACCGTCTTCCCCCAAGAACCCCCTTCGTGTATCGCCTTCACGATCCCCTCACTCACGGTCTCGACCGATACCAAGTCAACTGAGCCTCTCCAGGACCCGACATCGGGCAACGCGCCCATCGTTGCCGAGTACTTTATCAGGTTCTGCATCAGATCCGTTGAAGGTGCACCCGCTCCCGTGATATTGGCCGGCCGGTGTATCCAGGTCGGCGTTCCCACTTTGCGCGTATAGGCTTCGAGAAACACCTCGGATGCCCATTTGGATGCTGCATATCCCTGAGAGCCGTCAACTGGCGGGTTGATGTCGGACAAGGACATCTCGGGCAGAGCGTCCACACCTGCCAGGCTGGCGACGCCACCCGACGAGACGAAATGCACCGGCACCTGGCGTCGTGAGGCCAGCAGGGCCATCTCTCGCGTTGAGCCCACGTTGGGCTTTTGGAGGGAACGGTACGACTTGAGCAGTGACACGTCGGCGCCGTTGTGAATGATTCTATGAGCCTTCTGAGACAGCTCGTCGAAATCCCGCTGCGAGAGCCCGAGACGGGGTAGAGCGAGGTCCCCATCGTAGTAAGTCACCGTTGGAGATGACTGCTGCTCCCGCACTCTGCCAGGGTTTCGTACGGCCAGGCAGTGTACGTGTCTCACCCGCCTGTCTTGGAGGAGCAGCTTGAGAATGGCCGACCCCAGGAACCCCGTGGCGCCTGTGAGTATCACCTCCAACCCTTCAACAACATCAAAGGCCGGCTGGACGTCAACTTTCTCTCTCGAAGTTGTCGGCCAGTTCATGGAGGCTGCCACGCGCGTCTCTGCCGACCAGTCGATCGTGTGACTGCTTTCCGAAAGCTCCGTCGAGCTGTCGATTCTGGCCGTCATTTCCGCCAATGTGCTCCATTGGAAGAGCTCGAAGACGGAGAGCGACACGCCGAATTGTCTGGCGATGTGCTCCCGCAGTGCGACGAGGCGTAGAGAGTTTCCACCAGCCTCAAAGAAGTCAGTCTTTTGTCCGATTGTCGTTTCCAATGGCAGGGTCTCGAGCCACAAAGCCTTGAGCTTCTCCTGAGTGGCTGTCAAAGTCTCGCTCTCATCAACTTCGAGTGTGCGTGGTATAGGGAGGGCGTCGAGGGCGTGTCGATCCAGCTTCCCAGACGCATTTACGGGCAGCCCGTCAATCTGAACAATTGCTGATGGGATCATGTACTGAGGCAATGTGAGAGGCAAGTCCCGGAGCAGCTTTCTGAGGAAATCACCCGGCTCCTCTCCCAGGCAGGCCGATTCGGAGAGAACGACAAAGACGACCAAGAATCCGTCGTCCTGGGTTGGGTCACGCCCCTGTCCCTGTCCCTGTCTCAGCGAGACGGCTGCATCCGAAATGGCGCCGTTGGATGCCTTGACGATGTTGATGGCGACGTCTTGTAACTCGACTCGAAAACCACGCAACTTGATCTGTGAGTCTCCAGCAATGCGCCCAAGGAAAACGATGCGGCCGTCGGGCAAGAACTTTGCTTTGTCGCCTGTCCGATACATCCGAGACCAGCCTCGAGCCAAGTCACTCGGAGAAGCAAAGGGATCGGCCAAGAACCTGGACTCGGTGAGCTCCTTTCTTCGCAGATAGCCCGCGGCGACTCCACATCCTCCTACGAAGAGCTCGCCGGCAAGTCCAACGCCGACGGGTTGCAGAGCTTCGTTCAGGATATAACACGCATAGTTGGGCAACGCAACCCCAATCGTCGGGTCGCCAGTGTCCCTGGGAGCCGTCAAGCTGAGCTCGTCCACACCGCCGGAGCAATTGATGGAGATTTCCGTCGGGCCGTAGCCGTTGTGTAGCTTCAAGGCAGACAAGCCAAGTCGCCTGAACTCGGACACGACGTGAGCGCGTAGCGTCTCTCCCGAAAGAAGCGAGAATACCCAATCGAGACACTGCAACAGATGGCCGCGACCGTGGTGGATAAGGGCCAAAGCTTGCGTGGGCGTCATGATGGTTTGGGTCACCCGGCCAGACAGCATCAGCCGCGCAAGTTCAGCTGGATCACGACGGGTGGCGCTCGAAGCCACGAGCAGCGTGCCGCCCGTCATGATCGACAGGGACATCTGGCTGAGGGACAGATCAAAGCCTAGAGGAGCTTGCTGGAGCATGATGCCCTGTTTCAGGCCGTAGAACTTGATAACGGCGTCGCCATGTTGTATCAGGTTGCGGTGAGTGATTTGGACACCTTTGGGGTTGCCCGAGGTGCCACTGGTGTAGACGATGAATGCTGTCCCCGATTCTTGCGCCTCATTCTCGCCACGAGCCGGTAAATTCGAGGCTTCCTGCATGTCATCGGCGTTGATGAGCCGCGCGTCCGTTCGCAGCAGAGAGACCGAGCTCAGCGTGTCAAAGAGAATGAGGTCCGGCTCGCAGTCGTCTAGTATCGATTGTAGACGCGGCGCAGGAGCTTGATAGTCCAAGGGAACGTAGGCCCCTCCGATTCGTGCAATGGCCAAAAAGAAAGCTAGGATGAGAAAGCTCGGCTCGCAATAAACACAAATCTTCGCCCCGGGCTTGAGCCCAGCCTGCTTCAGCGTAGCGGCGAAGTTGTTGACCATTGATTCGAGGCGGGCGTAGGTCAAGTTTTCACCGCTGTCGTCCTTGACGGCCACCGCTTCCGGTTGACTTACAGCCCAAGACTGGAAACAGTCCGAGATGGTGGCAAACTTGGAGGGCGAGATGCGAGCTCCCCTTCCCAGCTCCAAAGACTTCCGTCTGTCTTCAGGGGTGGGCTCAGTAATAGCGGCTGCGTTCCGCCAGGCCTCCTCGGACAACGACGTCAGAATCCGCACAAACGTGTCCATAATAAGGCATAGTTCGTGGTCCGTGTACAAATACTGCTGTGTCTTGACGCTGATCCACGTTGAGCCGTTCCGGAAGCTCTCGATGTCGAAGACAAAGTCGTACGGATTATCTGCGTCCTTGAAGCCAGACATCTCCGCTCTGCAATCTCCAAGCGGCGCACTCCTCGTGGAGCCCATCTTGAAGTTGAGGATGGCCTGGATCAGAGGGCTGTAGGCGGTGGACCGAGGTAGCTTGAGTTCTTCCAGAAGCACATCGAATGGTATGCGATGTGCCAGCGCCTCGTCGGCCTTGACTTTGGCTTCACTGACGAGACCCGACATGGTATGAGACGGATGTCGTCGGAAGCGGAGCGGCAAAAGGTTGACAAAGAAGCCCATCGTGTCCATGTAGACGGCTTCTGTCTTGTTCGCATCCACAACACCGATGCATATATCCGTAGTCGACGCCAGTTCAAACAGAAGGGCCTGCAGAGCTGCCAGGTACACATGGAACGGCGTCGCGCCGAGCTTTCGGGCTGCGGTCTTGATATTGTCGGAAATGGTGACCGGTAGCGTCCGCTCCACGGCCCTGGTTCTATACTCGGTCAGGGGCACGCGAGCTTTGCATTCTGCAAACTGAAACAGCGGTAGAACAGGTGGCAAGGTGTCGAACTCGGACCGCCAGTATTGAAGCGTCTCAGCGGGAGTTCGTCCAGCACGCTCTTCCGTAGCGTAGTCCAGGTAACTCTTTGGCATTCGAGGAAGCTCTTGGCCGGAGTAAGCCGAGGCCAAGTCCCGCATGAGTATCTGCGCACTGAAGCCATCAAATGCGATATGTGGGAAGCCGAGAACCAAGGTGTGCTCATCTCTGCCAGCTGTGCTGTGAACGACGGCTTTGAGGATAGGTCCTTTCTCCAGATCGTACAGCGATTCTTGTACTCTCTCAAACTCTTCTTGGGCGGTCGAGGAGGCGTGTTGCCTTTTCTCCAAGACGAACGAACTATTGTGGCGGACTCCCTGAGTCGGCAGTGCCGTTTCTGGGTCGACAAAAAAGCAGGTACGCAGAGCCTCATGGCGGCAGATAACGGCGCGAAATGCTACCTCGAGATCAGCTACTCGGAGAGGTCCTTCGATGCGGTACATAAGGGTGACGTTGTAGGCCGTCTGGCCTTGGAGAAGCTGCTGCAGGAACCAGACACGTTCCTGTGCGAAAGACAGACGACCGCTCCGCTCAAGCTTTGGGCACTCATTGTCGATGGTCGAGCACTCCGTTTCGTCCCCCACGCTGGAGGCTCTCGAGCTGTAATCACTGCTTCCCATCGAGCCATCAATATGCGAGGCCTCGGTCGTCGATTCATCCGCAACTGATCCGTCACCGTGGTCCGACAGACCTGGCTCCAGATCCGGCAGTTTCTGCAAAGGTACGAAGGATCAGCAGAAGCTATTTTTCGCAGATCTCCGGATACCGGAACTTACCTCGGCCACATCGTCGACCTTGTCTCTATCGCCATCTCTTATTGTTCGTGGCATGTTCGAAAAACGAGAAGTGGCTTCGAGGCAGAGATCTGCAATTGAAGTCGTGTTGAGAATGCTCAGCACAGGCATGTCCACTTCGAGTTCTTTCAAGAACCATGACCGTATCTCGGCAGCGATCAGAGAGTCGACTCCGAGGTTGACCAATGCCTGCGAAATGCGAATGGTGCCTCCCTCAGCCTGAAGCATACGCTCGAGTTTTGAGCAGAATCCCTCTTGGACGACAGCGAGTATCTCTTCCGGGGCCTTGGCCGAGGCCAGACGCTGTGAGAAAGTGGTCTCTTCGGCGGTGCAGGTCTCTTGGCGGTATTCCTCCAGGACGTGATGGCAGAATCTTTGGTTCTCGGACCAGAAAAACCGCTGCCCATCAGGCTGCAGGCTGTAGCGATTGAGGCCCGAGATGATCTCCGGAGAATGACCTGACGTGGGTTGACCGACGAGAATGGCCTGCGCAAACATGTTGAGAAACTCTGGCTCGGAAATGGGCATGTAGTTGTACTGCCTGAGAGTAGCCTCGTAGGTGCCGTTGGAGGACACATAACCGACACCCAGAACCATTCCGATATGCATCACCGAGGCTGCCAGATTCCGTGCTCTGCGCTGCTCGGCTACGGCAGTCATGAATAGGTTCGCCGCAGAGTAGTTTGACTGTCCGCGATTTCCCACGATACTTGCCAAAGAGGAAAATAGGATGAAGAAGTCGAGTTGCTGGTCGAAAAACATGTCATGCAAGTTTTGCGTGCCCCGAACCTTGGGCCCGAGCACCGTCTCAAAATCGTCGGTCGTGAGCTCGCCGAAAGACCGATCGGATAGTACCATAGCAGCGTGAGCAACGCCACAGATTGGGGGCATTTCTCGCACGATCTGAGTATGTATAGCTGTGAGGGTATTTTTGTCGCTCACGTCGACTTCGAAGAGCCGTACATGCGCACCCTCGAGTCGTAGCTCCTCAAGCCACGATGGATCGACTCGTGTGATACTTCGCGTCGTGAGCGCCAAATACTTGACTCCGTGGGAAACCATCCACCGGCATAGCGATTGGCCAAGGCCCCCGGTACAGCCTACCATCAGGTAGGTTTTGTCCGAGCGGAAGAGAAGGTCGCCATTCAGTGGTTGAAGGGTGACAGCGGTCATGGTTGCTGACGCAAAATCAACAACTGTCGTGTAATGTGTATCGAGAGTCGGCTGGCCAGGGAGGTCTGATGCAATGATAACCCGATCATCTTCTGTCAGCTCGAAATCAAGTTTCGATTGCACAATGTCCCTGATTCGTCTGGAAACCATGATGTTCGTTTCTTTGATAGTCATCCCATCGTCTCCAAAGATGTCTTCCAAGGTTATCAACTTGCAGCCGGCGGGTAGACAGCGACGCAGTGACGATGAATCGTCAGCCATTCGCATCTTATCAGCGCCTGTGAAGTCGATGAGCAGAGCGGCGTCGCGTGGGATCCGCTTCTTGAGGTCGCGCTCGGGGATCTGAGGATCAATTGCCGTTGACCCGGGCTCCCCACGACCTTGTTTCGCAGAGGAGGCAAAGGTTGTAGAGACACATTTCATTCCCAGCTCGGCCGCCTTCCATCTAATAGCCGCGCCCAGAGACTGACCTGGCCCGTGCTGTACGATTATTGCGCCAGCAGGTATCCGAGTGAGAATTTGGGCAGCAACCACGGCGGCGGCAGCCTTGCGCAGGTGTTCCAAAGGATTTGATGCAGCCGTTGATTCTGCGTAGTCAAAAACGCAGTGCTGGGGAACGCGGATGCGGGAACTACAGTTGGCGGATACTGCAAGCACCGGAGTAGCAGGGTCATCAACCTTGCAACCGTATGATAGATACGCAGGCGTGCCATCATCGGTGCGGAAGGGGATGAGAGCCATTAGCGCCACATTGATCGAGACACTACCGGCTGCAGTGCTCTCAGCAGCTCGCAGGGACGGTATAGGCTGAGAAATGGTGAATCCGCCTTTTAGTCGGCGGATTTCGACCGTCGTGTCGGTCAGGGAGCTTCGAGTCTTCACTGTCATCTTGCTGGCGTTAAGTTGATCGTTCAACTGGCTATCAGGCAAGATGCGCGGGATGAGCCATTTCCCGTTTTCCAGAACCAACTCCGGCTCGAACTCAGATGGCTGCTTCAGGGTTGACTTAAAGATGAGTCTGGCCAAGGCTTCGGAAACTCGGTGTATAACGCCGGCGGTCGCAGCATCGGACTCTTCAATGTCAATGTGCTGAATTTGGATATGAGGGAACTCTGCGGCTAGGCTGCGACACAGCCCAACCGACATATTGGCGTACGGCTCCTCTCTGCGACATCCTCTAGAAACCCAGAGTACCTGCCGAGCTTCATTCATGGTCCGCTGCAGCGCCTCGAGTTTTCCCGGCGTCATGGCCTTAAATAGGGGTTCGTCGAGGTCCTCTAAGACGAGCACGGTCTTCATCCGGGCCAGGTCAGGCGGCATCTTCTCGAGTCCCTCGACGAGATTGATCGTGGCCTTGGATGGTGACTTGGTGGCAAACCGCATCATTTTAGAGATGTCCCTTGCAATTCCGTCGCGCTCGCCACCAATTATCGTCACGGCGTGACCTGACAGCCAGTCGCCATCACTCGATAGTGGCTGGCAAAGAACACCTGTGGTCTCGTCGACGGCTTGAGAAACCATCACAGAGTTCATGTACCTGTGGTCAGCAAAATCTCTCACGGTATGGTCGACCCCGGAGAACCCTGCGGACAAAAGCTCCGATTGCCACCTCGGGACACTGATTGTCGGTCCGTAACGTCGACCATCCTCGCCCCCGAGCCACCAGCCCGGAAGACCCGACATCATAAATTTGACGCGGACAATGTCGCTCGTAACCTCGAGCAGCAAGAGTCGGCCTCCGGGTTTGAGCAGACGGTGTACGTTGCGCAGCGTGTTGGAGAGCGACTTTGTGGCGTGAAGAACATTTGAGGCTATGATCAAATCGTACTCGGCATCAAAACCTTGTTCTGTCGGATCTTTCTCGATATCGAGGGTCTTGAACGACATCTTGGCAGTCCAGGGGGCGAACGCCTCGGCGGCCGCCTCGAAGAAACCAGGGGAAATATCCGTAAAAGCGTAACTCTCGAACGTGGTACCAAGAGACTCGAGGATGCCCTGTGTGGCGCCGCCAGTGCCGGCGCCGATTTCCAAAATTTTCATCCGCGGTTGACAGTGGGAAATCTGTTTCGCAATGCGGGATAGGTAGCCATTAGCCTTCTGAAACCCAAGTCCGGACTTGTAGAACCGATTCAAAACGTCGTTCTTAACCATGTGCTCTAGCATGGTGGTTTCCTTGCGCACAACAGCAGCGAGGTTTTCGCCTACTGCCTGGAGAAGAAGGAGGTCGACCTGGGATCCAAATCTGGCGACTTGGTCCATCAACCATGACCGCTCATCTGCGGACCACTCTTTTCGGATTGTCGGATGCTTTCCCGCTTCGATCACGGGAAATAGGTGCTCGTCGATCCACTCGAAAATTCGCCGGAAATTCCAGTCCATGGCCACCACCTCCTCACGACCAACTTCCTTACGGAGCTCTCTCAGATAGAAGTAGGCGAGACGCTCACATAAGTCTACCAGCTCCAGGTCCTTTGGGTTGTCATTCTTAGCAGTTTCCAAAGATGCAACGCCACTGTCGATATCGAGCTCCCACATGGTTTGCGTATAGAGCTCCTTGTAGTCACGAGGGCCCAAGTTGCGGAGAGATGTGCAGGTCAGGCCCTGCAGCTGCATCAGAGGCTGGCCGCCCGAGGCTGTGAACATGTCAATGTCGGCAGCCAAGTCACGATCCCCCGAGTCGGTCAAGTAAGCGTCAATGTCCAACCGCTCCCCATCCGTTACTTGGTCCATGTTGACCAGCCGTAGACTCCGGAGATATGTCGGAACGAAGGGAACTTGGAGGCTCCCGTCATCAGGCCAGCAGTAAGCAGCGAACAGGGCCTGGAAAGCCGAATCCAGGAGAGCTGGATGAATCATTGCTGGGAAGCCAGGAGTCATGTACTCCGCCTTCGCCGTTGCCACCCCCGACTTTCTGTGAACGTCGTAGAGATGCCTAAATGCGCCACTATAGTCGAGACCGATGCCGCGGAGACAAGTGTAGAAGCGTTCCATGTCCACCATATTCAGCTGGGAAGTTGCAACGTTTCTCAGGGGTAGCACAGCAGGATCAGCGTCAGTCGGCGAGCCAAAGCTTACACGTAACCCGCCGCTGGCGTTGCATTTCCAGCTCTTCTCGGCAGCCGCGGGTGAGCTGTAGCATGCCCATTGAGCTGTGCTCAGCTCAAGCTGCCTTTCACAAAGTCGTAGCGTGAAGAGGGTATCGAGGCCAGGGGAATCATGAGTCAACTGGATAGCGCTGGAGATGGAAACATCACATAGCTCGACATGGCGGATGTCTTTAGTCTCGTCCAAAGCCTTGGCCGCCTCCATGGCCATCACTAGGTAGCCCGCAGCAGGGAATACGACTTGTTGCTCGACCTTGTGGCCCTCGAGCCAGGGCACATCGGAAAGTCGCAGGGTGTTGAGCCAGCGGCAGTCCTGGGCCGTGTCCTCTGTCGAGCGAACGCCAAGGAGAGGGTGTGGCGGGTGCTTGCGACACCTGAAGTTGACGGATTTGGCAGATTCTCTCCAATAAAACTGCGTGTGGTCCCAGGGATAGGACGGGATGCAGGTTGCCAAGGAGCAAGGGATAGTGGTGGAAGTAAAAGCCTGGGCGTAGGAAGCCATATCAACGGCATCACTACCGAGACGAGACCAAAGGAAACCTAGGGTGTCGCTCAGTGCCTCTACATCGTCGATGCCTCGAGCCAGAGTGCCCTGGTAGGGCAGCTGAGCACCCGTCGCTTGTTTGAACGTCTGTCCGAAAGGACCCTTGAGCGCCGGATGCGGGCCAACCTCAAGTACGACGTCGCAAGACAGGGCGGCCTGTTTGGCGACGACTTCAACAGCCTGGGTGAAGAAGACGGGCTTGACCATATTCTCTTTCCAATATTCTGCAGAGAGGAGGCCCGCATGCTTGGAGCTGTCAATCCGCTGGCCGAGAACGCTCGAGAACCATTCACAGGACGGATCGCCAGCCAGTGGCCGGATCTTGCACGCCTCAAGAAGACGCAGATAGGGACCAGCACACGGTACCATATGCGGTGAATGGTAGGCTGTATCAACCTTGAGGAAACGGGCGAAGGTGCCCTGTTGTTGAAGCAGGGCCATGGCCTCATCAACAGCGTCCTCGTCACCAGACAGGGTTACGCCGGACGGGGAATTGCTGGCAGCGACGTGGAGGCGCCCAGGAAGTTTTTCACCGCACAGAGTTACGGCGTCATCATAAGCCAGGCCGGCGGCCATCATGGCTCCCCTTTTGCCGCTCGGGCCCCGGGCGAGTCCGGCGCAGACGCCGCGGCAGTAGGCAATGCGGATCGCATCCTCGGCTGAGAGAAATCCAGCAACGTAAGCAGCAGTAATCTCGCCCGATGAATGGCCGATGACACAGCTAAAGCGCACGCCGGCGCGGCGCAGCAGCTCGACGACGATGAGCTGAACGGCGGTGCAAAGCGGCTGGGAGACGGCAGCTTCGCCAAGCCGGGTGACGTCGGCATCGGCTATACATTGTTCCGTCAACGTCCATGACGGCGCTTCCGGTAGGCTTGCGAGACTCTCCTCCAGCTTCGCCATGAGATTCCGTGCGAAGCCGGAGGCTCGCAGCAGCTCACGCCCCATGGTCGGCCACTGGGCGCCCTGGCCTGTGAAAACGCCTATGATCCTACCGGCCTGACCTAGCTGCCTGACGTCCCCGGCAAAGGACATGGGTGCTGCATCACTGGCCGATGCCGTCGCTTCCTCCAGTTTCCTCTGCAAAGCTTGGACCGAGCGTCCGGAGAAAGCGACCCGTAGTGGGAACTGCGACCGTCTTTCTGCGAGGGTGTAAAGCATCTGGCTCAGCTGCTTGTCGTCTTTGATTTCCCCGAGGCTCTCACGCAGCGCATCAACCAGCCTACGGAGCGAGTGTTCCGAGTTGGCAGAGACGACCAGCGGCATGACGACACCATCATTGCAGATTTCGTTTCCCGCTGCTTCGTTATGTGGAACTTCTCTTTGGAAGCTTTCGACGATGGCGTGAGCGTTCGTACCGCCAAACCCAAAGGAGTTGACGCTGGCTCGACGCGGCGTGTTCGGGGGCAGCTCCGGCCATGGCACGGCGTCCGTGGCGATTTTCAGACGCTCAGAAAAGGGCTTGATCGCTGGATTCAACTTGTCGAAGTGCATGTTTGGAGGCACCGCGCCACGGCGGACGGCCTCGATGGCTTTAATGAGGCCTGCCAGGCCAGCGCAGCCTTCCAGATGGCCGATGGCCGTCTTGACCGATCCGACGAGTATCTGCGCGCCGGCTTCGCCATGGCTTTCGCCAAAGAAAGCCTCATGAATAGCTCTTGCTTCAATGGGGTCTCCGGCAGGTGTGCCTGTTCCGTGGGCTTCGAAAAATTGACATCGGCCCGTATCAGAAGAATAGTCGAGGCCAGCATTGGCGTACGTTTTCCGAATCAGCTCCTTTTGGGAATCGGAGCTGGGCAGAGTGATGCCGCTGGTACCTGCAGGTCGCAACGCTTGTCAGAGACTTCAATGCAGCAGCATTTGTGGGAGCACAGGTCAGGGTAATATTCACTTACGTCCGTCAGAGTTGACGCCCGTTTCGCGAATGAGTCCGTGGATGTGATCCCCGTCTTCCAAGGCCCGGGAAAGCTTCTTCAGTATGACTGCTGCCACGCCCTCGCCTCGGGCGTATCCGTCGGCGGACCTAGACCACATCTTACTGCGGCCGGTAGGAGACAGCATGTTTAGCTTGGACTCGGAGATCATCATTTCAGGCCCCAGGATCAGATTGGTTCCTGCCGCACAGGCAACGTCCGACACGCCCAACCGCAGCGTCGTGACAGCCTCGTGTACTGCGACAAGGCTGGAAGAACAGGCCGTGTCGATGGTCATCGAAGGACCCTTCCAGTTGAAGAAGTACGACACGCGATTCGAGAGGATACTTCGAGCGGTGCCTGTTGCCATGTACTTGGGCAAATGCTGGGGATCACGCAGCAGCATCTCATGATAGTCCCCCGTCATGTTGCCAACGTAGACGGCAACGTTTGATCCGTCTTCCTTGAGCGGCATTCCAGCATTTTCCGTCGCTTCGTACACAGTTTCCAGCAGGATTCTCTGCTGGGGATCCATGCTTTCCGCCTCGTGCGGGCTCGTTCGGAAGAAGCCAGCATCGAACATGCGTATGTCCTCAGACAAAAGGTATGCCTTCTTCGCATTCGTGCATCCTGGCTTTTGGCCATCCTCGTCATAAAAGGCGTCGACATTGAAGCGCGAAATGGTCTGCTGAACATCTCGCTTCTCGCAAAGGAGATTCCAGAGCTTGGACGGGTTGTTGGCGCCACCCGGGAAGCGGCATGCCACACCCACGACGGCGATGGGCTCCTTGATACTCTTCTGGGCAATCATCTTGCTTTTTTTCAAACACCTCTTCCAGGTTGAGCTGGAGTTTTCGGTGTCCTGGTAAAAAGGGGGTGAAAGGTTCAAAACGTTGATGACGTGAAACGACCAATGGCGATTCTCTCATTCACGATAGGGCGAATACTCGTGGCTATTTGAGGTCAGCTGAGTTGAGAGTGAATGATTCCGAGGGGACCGGATGCCACCCGCATCGCCGACATTGGTCCATCGTGCCATGTTCTCGGAAGTCGCCGACTGAGGAGCTCGCGGCTCGCCGCCTGTTTTGATTTCAATAACTGCACATCCCCTGTGACGCCTCTCAGCTCCGCCCCTTACAGCCCTTGCCCATCACAGACCATTGTTCGCGAGTCAAAATCAACGTCACAATGCGCCAAGTGTTTTCCTCGGCCCTGTTCGACTTCGAATTCCTCCGCGTTCTCGGTGCTGCCCCGTACCATGGTGCTGAGATCGGCGAATGCCTGGAAGCAGCATCGCGGATCAGAGATGGCGACGCCGAGGGCTGGTATCGCGTCTGGCTAGACATGGGGCATAGGGCCATGGCGTTGGCGGACGAGGCCCACGCCCGTCACGACAAGACGGCTGCGTGCTGGGCTTACTTGCGAGCATCGAACTACTTCCGGGCCAGCGAGTTCTTCCTACACTGCGCGCCTAACGACGACCGCATCCTGGCAGCGGCACAGGAGAGTGTCGGCGCCTTCGACAAGGGCTGGGTGCTGCTAGACGCGACGGTGCGTAGCGTCGCCATTCCCTTGGAAAAGAATCAGGAACTGCCCGGCCGGCTCTACCTCCCAGCTACGCACCAGAGGCTCGGCGCAGACAAGCTGCCCGTCATTCTCCAGACCGGGGGTTTCGATTCGACCCAGGAAGAGCTATACTATTACGGCGCGGCCGGTGCGCTTCCGCGCGGTTACGCCGTCCTCAGCTTCGACGGTCCGGGACAGGGACTGCCTCTTAGGCGGGACAAGCTTCATCTGAGGCCCGACTGGGAAGTCATCACGGGCAAGGTTGTCGACTATCTGATCCACGAGCTTGCGCCGGAGCATGGTCTCGACGTGAGCCGACTCGCCCTCTACGGCGCTTCGCTCGGCGGTTATCTCGCTCTGCGGGGGGCGGCGGACCCGCGCATCAAGGCGTGCGTGTCTATTGACGGGCCCTACGATCTCTTCCAGGTGGCTCACAGCCGTATGCCGACGTGGTTCATCAACGGATGGCTCAGCGGCTGGTTGAGCGACGGCTTCTTCAACATGGTAGTCGACAGGCTGGCCGCCACCAACTTTCAGCTACGCTGGGAATTTGGGCACAGCAAATGGGTCTTCGGAGTCGACTCGCCGGCCGAAGTGATGCGCGCCATGAAGCGGTTCTCGCTCGAGGACGGCAAGACGCAGTATCTGTCCAGGTTGCGCTGCCCGACACTCGTGACTGGGCCGGCCGAATCGTTCTACTTCACCCCGGCCCAGAATGCCGAGAAAATATTCGATGGCCTGACACAGCTCGGGCCCGCGGAAAAGGAGTTGTGGATCGGGAAAGGGAAATCAACCGGGGGCTTGCAAGCTAAGATCGGCTCCCTCGCGCTCCTGCACCACAAGGTGTTTACCTGGCTGGACGGACAGTTTGGGATCAAGAGATCGAACGCTGGAAGGGCTTGACTGGCGGATGTCGAAGCGAGCAACAAATTCTCCGTCAATAGTCAGTACGATTGGTTGGCCCCATGCTTGGCGCCATGTTTTGGCAGGGATGGAAACTCGCCGAAAACCATTTCGCCTCTTAGACAAATCCACCAGCTGCGAGAGCGATAATACATGCTGATTTTCTTGTTTTCTTTGTCTTGCTCAAGTCTTGTTCACTCTCCATCTGCGTCCCCTTACCCCTGATGTTTGGAAAGATTTATTCGTTCATGCCGAACGGCAGGGTCTTTAAAGTAGAGAGGCAATGCGGTAACGGTAACGGGCCTCGGACGAAGTCTGCTGACAACTTCATCGTAGATCCTCGCCGCGGCAAAACTCAACGGCCTTGAACTGCGGATAGCCGAATACCAGCACATGGTGACGAACCAAACGCCTGAGTTTCTCTCCAAGTTCCCAGTCGGAAAGGTGCCGGCCTTTGAGGGCTCCGACGGCCTCTGCCTTGCCGAGTCGGATGCCATCGCCCAGTATGTCGCCGAGTCGGGCCCGCGTTCCGGGCAGCTTCTGGGACGAAACCCGACCAACTGCGCCCAAATCCGGCAGTGGATCTCCTTTACCGACGGGGAGGTGACGCCTCACGTCCTCGACCTCGTCATCTGGCGGGTCGGTTTGGGCTTGTACAATGACGAGACCGAGTCTCGAGCTCTTGCTGGCATGGAAAAGGGGCTGGCTGTTCTGGAGCATCACCTGCATGGCCGAAGGTGGCTGGTGGGCGACGAATTGACCCTTGCGGATCTGACGCTGGCCTCTGCCCTTGTCTGGGCCTTTCTTCATATCATAGACGGGAAGATGAGGGACAGGTTTCCCGATGTGAGCACTTGGTATCTGAGAACCATTGGTGTCGAAGAGGTCAAGGATGTGTTTGGTCCGCCGAATTTGATCTCGGTAAGGCGTGTCTACTCAGGAGAAGGGTTGAAATCTATGTAGACATTGCTCGAGCACATTCTCTTCGCTCTTACCTGGTGGATTACGCTGTTGCGTTTTGCGGGGACTGGATCGACAGCGAGGCGGATATGCTTTGCTCACATCTGTGACTATTCAGTCATTTGCCTATAGCGTGAAGTCTAATGACTATGCCATCCCTCTGGAGCTGCGTAGTCCTCACTATTATTCAAGCGTAGAAGCCAATGCGAGGGATCTTTAGTGGACGTGCGTATTAAAAAGTCGTTTGCCAGGGAAATAAACGACATGGCAAGAGGCTTTCATCTGGGCTTGTAGTGACTACTAAAAGACCGCATCAACCAGACAAGCCCTCCTTTCACTTGTCCTTATATATGTTTATTACTGAATGGCCATGACTCGGTGTTATCAACCTATGTACGAACACTGTCCGCAACACGAACAGGTGGTATTACGAGGCAGGCCGAGGGCTTTCATCATCAAATTCATATCAGCTCGAATCATCATGATCGCGCGCAGCATGCAAAAGCGTGCCCGAAAGGTTTACGACCCGCTTGTCTCCGTAGCGTATAGAGAAGCAGATCGAGTTTGAATCACTTATACTGTTGCAGCAGCGACTTCTTCTCAATGCCGGCCGTTCACTAATAAGAGAGAAAGCTTCATATAGAATGTGATATAGAAGAAATTAGCTCATCTCTGTGATAGAGAGGAAAGTAGCTCATCTCTGCGATAGAGAAGAAAGTAGCTCATCTCTGTGATATAGAAGAAAGTAGCTCATCTCTGTGATATAAAAGAAAGTAGCTCCTACCTATCTAATTCGACGGCATCGTCTTGCCCTCTAACAGAAACCTTTAGGCCTTCAGCCTCTCCACGCCCGGGTCGCCTTCTCTTTCCCTATTGTCCTACCGCGGCATACTGCGCGCGCAGACTTATCGTGTGGGGCCTGTCTAACCCCCCTGAGATGCTGCATTTACCTGTCACTTAGAGTTTCTCTGAAGAGAGAGACTCTCGAAGAGGAGCAAAACCGAACGAAAGGCTATCGAAATCAAGCAGAACGTAGAGCCGTTTGAGAAATGCCCTGCCCAGCAGTATCACCTTGGCATCTCCATCCTCGGTTCTGCCGTACTTCCACACGTTAATATTAAGATAGCATAATTTGCTTTCTTTCAGTTGCGTAACATAGTCCTTGGGCCGAATGGTATAATTCTCTCGTCCCTCAAGCTCGTACACTAGATCCGGCAACTCGTTCGTTCCAGCGCAAGGCACCGTATACCACTCCTGCAGAGCCGTGTTGAAGCCCGAAGAGCCCTGGCTGGCGATGGCTTCGACCACGGCGTCCGAAGCCGGACTCGCACCTATATGCCGCGCCAGCCATGCGTACGCCTTGGACGACAGCGGAGCGCCGAGGCCCTCGGATCCTTCATCCAGCAAGGCGAGCATGCCGTCACCGCCGTCGACCCGGGGGCCCCGCAAGACGAAGTTGGGTGACTCGGCGGCGTGATGCGGGCTTTTCGAGCGGATCCAGTAGCCGGTCAGGGCGGTACTCCAATAGTTGTTCCTGGGCGGCCGGACAGGGTAGAAGGCATCACCGAGCCAGGGCGGGTTGCTGACAGCAAATATTTGCATCCGAGCCTCGTCGTAGAGCGTCGTATCAGATCCGCCAAAGACAAGCTTCGCCTCACCACCGAGGCAAGAGTCGGACGAGGACAGGGCGGCGCACGAGTGCCATCCGACGCGAGAACCCAGCTTTCCGGCTTGCCAGGCTTGGTAGTGAGCCGGCTGAGAAGCCTCCGTCAGGCCCGCCGTGACCGGAGCCAAGCCGTAGATGCCGGCGAATGGAACCGGGGGAATGGCCTCTGCTGTGACGGGAAAGTTGGATAGCTGAAAGACGGTGGCCGGATTGCAGACTGCGCCGACGCAGACCGTGTCGACGCCGTAGTCGACGGTAAAGTTGGCCGCAAAGGCCGTCACCGGCCACCGGATCTGCGGCAAAGACGAGTTGCGGAAGCTGGCCGATCGTCTCTCGTCGAAGAAGGTCTGTCCGCCATCGCCGACGCAGGCCAACTCATGGTACCGTCCCATGCATCTCCCCGAGCGGACAAAGAGAGACATCCACGTCCAGTCGCTCAGAACTGTCAACTCCTGACCGCCGACTGTTATGTTGAAGAGATATCCGAAGCCGTTCCAGACGGCCGGCACGGCCACGCAGCCGTCGCCGCCGCCGCCGCCGCCTAACCCGGGCATTGTCCATGCCGCGACAGAAACACCGACCGCCAGGAAGGATGATAGCAAGCGGCTGACGAAGTGCATCTTGAACAACGCGGGAAAAAAAAAACCCTTGCCCTATACTGCATGACTTCTTGTAATCTAGGTGACGGCTGTTCTATATAGAATTTCTTGGGCTCTTTCGGTGACAGACTTATTCGCCGAAACATAGGCGCTCGGCGTAGACAAGCCGCCATGGCCAGCTCGTCAATTTATGTGGCTTACTTTAGTTCCGTGCATCACGAATTCGTGATGTGAGGCGCTTCGGTGAGTCTCAACCTCAAGAGAGTAGAGGTCTAAGTAAAGTTATAAAGCAAAGAGCCGCTGGCCGCATAACACCTCATCTTGTGAGAAACTGTTAGTCATTTGAAACTTTGCATAAATCACGGCGCAGTTTTCTATCTTATAAGGTTGAATCTAAGTTACGGTTTAGCGACAACCGGTCAAGCTGCCTAGCGGTAAGCGCTTTAAGCAGTTGGTTGGTTGGTTGTCGGGTTGGTTGATCGCATCGTTATGTATATCGATAGGTTTCGATTGGCTGATTGGTCAGCTGACCTTAATGGGTTGGTTGGTTGGCTGTCGACAGCTAGGCTTTTCTTAATTGGCTGATTGGTCAGTCCGTGCTGGTTGGTCGTCATCTCATGCTTTACGGTATACAATTACACAAGGACCGAATCAGATCAAACGACGGATGAACCCAGTCACGCTTTCTAATTTATCCCCTGGTCTCTGCCTCACGGTGCTGCTTACTGTTTGTTTTTCTTTACATATTAGGCTTCGCCCCAGAACGAGGCCTCTGCTGAACCTGACGGTGAACCTAAATCTCAACCTCGCCGGTAAACCATGACACAAGCCAGATGGCACCTGGAGTCAAGGTCTGGCCTAGAGACGTACACAAATGTAACTCTTGGATGCAACCACGGAAAACTAAAGCTGCGAGTCGTAATTACAGACAGATACAGTTCAGCATCGCGACAGCCCGGAAGTCAGCTACCGAGCTTCCTTTCCCCGTCCCGTCCATCACTCCTTTAGTCATTCCATTGCATACCCCCGGTGCTCGCGATGGTAGCTCCCACCCCTACTCAGCAAGTCCAGCGTAACGCTCAGCACGCTCTTCACGTGAGTCTCGAGGTTCACGACACTGCCGTAGACGGCGCCAACCATGTCAGCAACGTTGGATCTCCCCACAGTGCCCCCTCCTCGCGCCAGGGCCGGGGGGACAAGAAGGGTAGAGGTCAGCGACGGCAACCTCTTCTCGATCTCGCATACAGACTGGGACAGCAGCTGAACAAGGACCGACGTCTGGATCGCCGGCGCGACGAGGGTGGCGGGGATAAAAGTGCCCATCTGGATGCTGGGCAGCGCCAGTAACGCCTCGTGGTCGCTGCAGCTGACCAAGTCGTGCAGCCGTGTGGCGATGGCGTCGACATTGTGCAAGATTCGCGCGTAGCAGGCCGTGACGAGGAGGATTGTCGTCGTGCCGGAGTCGCCGCTGTGAGGCCACTGGCTGGAGCCCAGTAGCGGCGGCGATTCGGACGAGCTCGAGCATGAGGGTGAGGGTGATGGGCTCGTGAGCGCCGTGATGATGCCCAGAAGCATGTTGGAGGCGCGGGCGGTGACGCCGATGGTCCTCTTGAGCCCGTCGACGTCGTCGACTGATACGGCCTCGAAGATGGTCTGCTGCAGTGCCAACAGCTGCCGCTCGGGGTCGCTGTCGAATCCCAGTTGCGGCCCGTCCTCGATGAGCGTCTCGGGCGGATAGGGGGTCGTGCTGTACAAGTAGAAGTCATCCAGGTCGCACGTGGCGGTTGCTGATAGCTGTGGTTCGTGATGATCCATGTCCAGCATCATGGTCGGTGCCAGCGATATGCCGTGTCGGTAGTCGGCCTCGAGGTCCTCGGCCGCCAGCAAAAAGGCCTTGTCCATGGCCGATGCGGACGTCATCAGGTAATCGGTCGGCTGCGGCTCCGTCATGGCCACAATGGTGGGCGAGGCAGAAGGGGCCGCCGTTTGGCCTGCCATTCGCAACGACACAGACGGGTCAGTGGCCATGTCAATGCTTTCGGCTACGCACGTCGCCGGCGTGCTGTGTCGTGACTCGCACAGCGTCGGCGGCGAAGCCCCGCCATTCTTGTCTTGCTTGTTGCTGCTGACGGGCCTCCCCAGCCGTAGCGGCGGACTGTAGGTGCACCTCTCGCCGGCCTTGACGCACCGCTGGCAGGCCCTGCTCTGACTCGAAGCTCGACTGCAGCGCAGCTTTTGTCGATGGCAACGGTCACATGCCAGTCTCTCGAGTCGACGCTTGGATCCGTCCATTCATCCGCTCCGTCGTCCGCGTGTCTATATAGTGTCGTTTACATACATCCAAGCTCGGGTCTGCAAGCTGTGGAGCAAGGCTTGGTGCCCAGCAAAGTCGGTCGGACGATAGTAACGTCCAAGAGATGAGGCTTGGACCGGAGGCTTGCCCGACACTTATAAGTCATATATCCACAGGAACCTGGATGAAACGCTCGAACCGTCGTCAATAAAACCTGACGGACCCGCCAAGCTGGGGCATCACGACGTGACACGTCCATCAGCGTGTTATTCATTGTCAATTGGGGTGACACTCCCGGATGTCGCCGCATGAATTGGGGTCTTTGAAAAAAAACCCGTCTCTGCCATGGTGGAGTCCGGTATTGATTGCTCTGCTCGTCGTCGATGCCGCCCAGCCACAGTCTTGCTCGCTTTGCCTCTGGGACACCTCTTTTGACCGGCGCAGGACCTTGAGACTCAGACGCCGTCGTCTCGTGGGCCAGATGGAAGGATCCGAACCAAATGGTAGGGACGGGAGAGGCCCTTGAAGGTTCTTTATACGTCCACGTCGGGCCGCGTGCCGAGCTTCATGGGGAACTATTGCTGCCGCGCCGGACTCGGAAGACTTTTGCCATGCGGGTCCTGCAGTTGTGTCATCAGCCAACAAGGCAGAAGGTCGTCGTCCCTTGGTTACGGATCGTGTTGCATCAAGAGCCGCAAAGATCCCAAACGGCTTGCCGAAGGTGGCTGTCTTACGTCTGATAGACACCATATTCATACAGGTTCTATTGTAGGTCGCAGGCGTGAAGTGCTTAGGCGCGCTACCTCAGCTAGACGAACAACAGAGCATCTCACGTTGCTTCACGGAGGGTTAAACTTGATGGTCTGAGTTGAATGAAGTTGGGGACGACGACGACACATGCTGGAAAGCGACGACGCATCCGCCCCCGGAGAGAGACGCTCAGGTAGATTTCGTGTGTTCCTGACTCCAAGTCAACCGACTACCTATTTGGCGCTTTGCGTGATTGCGCGAAGCGAGTTGCCCAGTTGAGCGAAACGGCTGCATCGGCCTCTCCGTGCCTCCGTAGGTGGTTAGTTATACACGTCCTCGCATGACGTACTTCGAAACGCTCTCTCGTCGCAGGGCGGCCGGTCAGTGACGATGCTGGGTTTCAGTTCCTCGTTCATTACCCAGTTCTGTCTCTCTCTCTCTCTCTCTCTCTTGAATGGCGTCACCCCAAACCAAACCACCAACTCCCCCACCCCTGGAGTGTGAAAACTGTGACGTGCAGATCACGTGACTCTCCAGCTTCCCGAAACGGCAGCTCCAAGTGGAAGCTCTCCCGAAGAGCCTCATCGGATATTTCCAGCCACCCAGCGAAAGAGCCTCGCCACCTCAACGTCCGGCGCGCAAACCTGCTGCCAGCCTGTCACTTTCACCTTGTGTCTCTTCGGTCTCTTCGAGCTGCCTCGTCAACGTATAATCACCCTTCCCCCGTCCTTCCTGTTCCCTCCTCCTCCGCCAGCGCTTTCGAGAGCGCAAGGCTCCTTCGACAGCTTCCCCAGACTCCTCGTCTTCTCTCTCAAATGTCCCCGCCAAGCACAAGCCCGACGCCTCCCTTACTTCTCACCAAGCGGCTCAACGCATTTCTGCACGCCAATCAGAGCCCGCTGTTGCCCACGTTGCTGCTCACCACGGCGCATGGCAAGCTGCTCGCCCATGCAGGCACACAGCCCGTCTCGCTGCTGCGCACCCACGCCACCGTCGCCGCCTCGCTGCTCGCTATACATACTTCTTCCTCCGTCGACGTGCCCTCGGCGCTGCCGGGTGCTCGTACTCCGCCCGATGCCGGCGCTGATGACGAAAGCATCACCGCAGACGACGACGATGACTATGACGAGAATCATGTCGCCACTCCCCGCGCCGATGGTCGCGTCCAGGCTAGGCGCAGGGTTGCCGGAAAGCCGGCTCTCCCCGTTGCCATAACAGTGCAGCTCAGTGGCGGCACCGTCGTGATCCGCCGCCTCAAGTGCAACCTCCTCTTCGTCGCCATCGGGCCCTCGGCTCAGGACTACCACCACCCGCCTGAGCAACACCATCACCACCATCACCATGCGCATCACGAAAACGGCGATGCTGGCGGCAGTCCCAGCGAGGTCGAAAGCCTAGCCAGCGCCGGCTGCCAGACGACGAGCAGCCTCGAGAGCGTCGGCGCCTCATCCGTCGTTGCCATGAGAAGGCACGCCGGCGAGCTTGCGCGTTGGCTCGACGACAGGCTGGGCACGCTCAGAGTCCCCCAAGAAGACAGCTCTATCGTCTCCGACTGATCGCACGACATGTTTTGAATAGGTGCGACACTGACATGGCATGGCATACTCGGGATGAGGGAAGCATCCGCAACGAGGCAATTGTGGCTGACAGATGTACAGATGCTGCTTTTGGGTGGCTTGAAGAGTTGTGCTTGTCTGGCTTCATACTAGCGGGCGTTTTGGGGGCATTGTTCACTATGAGATACCATCTGGGCGATGGCAGGTTTCTGTTCATCGCCGAGGAATTTGGCCCTGCTTTGATCTCGTTATTGCCTGCCGTAGCGACCAACACTTGTCGCCGGTCGCCAAGTCTCATCGTGATATCATGTTGATTGCCGAGCAAAATCTCTGACGCCGCGCGAGATGAGAAGAAACTAGACGGTAAAAGTCCCCTCGCTTGAAACCGCCGGCGGGAAATGCCTTGCAGAAGCACAGAAAACCCGTTCAGGGCCAACTTCAGCGAAGAGGCGGTCCTGCCGCACCTACCCGTCATTCGATGCTCATACGCATGATGCCATCGTTCGTATCAACCATGCCCTGGAATCCCACCCGTCCCTTGCCGCCCGGGCGTCCGCCCGCAGTGCCGGCGGCGGCGTTGCCCGGCGTGCTTCCCGAGTCGCTCGGGGCACTGCTGCCGGCCTTTTCACAGCCGGTGCTGCCCGGTCGTGAGCCCCAGGGCCCGCCTTCGCGTTGCAGCGGACTCTGCAGGATAGGCGAGTTGTGTACGCTGAGGCCGGGGCTGACGGCCCGGCGCTTGAAGTTGATGGGGTCGAGGTCGTCGTCGCGCCGGCGCTTGTTATTGATCCTACGCGTGATCTCGGCCGCGCTCGGCCCCGACACGCTGCCGCTGTGTGAGCCCTGCGCGTTCGGCTGTCAGTCGCCATGCCCGGCAAAGTCTGTGCGCTGGAGAGGAACGTACCGCGTAGCAACCGGGCCCCGCCAGCGACGGCGAGTCCATGGCCGTGTCCTCGCTCACACCCGATGAGGAGCCCCGGGGCAGAAACGCCGTCGGCGGCGGCGTCGTACGGGCACCGCCCATGCTGCTCGATTCGGAAAACGTGTCCCAAAAGGACTTGCCCTTTGAGTTCTTCAAGGCGTGCTGCTTGAAGCTGCTCGACAGGCCCGTGGCCAGGTCACCCATCATGTCGTCTTCGGGAATGTCGTCAGCAGGATCCTGGTTCGTCAGGTTGGGCGAGGAGACGGCGCTGGCGGCAGCAGGCGCATCCGGGCCCAGAGTCGAGACGCGAGCCTCCACACTTATGTCGCTCTCGCGAACCTGCTTGACGACCTCGGCCTCGCGACGGGTCTCGGCATCCGCCGGGGCGCCTTCCTCGGCCAAGGCTGCTCGAATGCGAGCGAAGGTCTTGGTCTTGGGCTAGGCGTGAAGAAAAACAAAGACAAGTCAGTCAATGCCAGTCGGTGGCAACGCACGGCCAACGGCGTCCTCACCAAGAGACTTCCGCGGCGGGTGACGGCCCGCCTGACCACGTTCCTCTGGCTGTCGCCGCTCCCGGCATCGGCGTCACTGTGGGACTTGGCGCCCTCCTCGGCCTCGACGCTGGATATGTGTAGCTGGTTGGCCTGCCAGCTGATGCTCTCTCGCCTCGTGCGGGCAGTGCTGCTTGGCGGCGAGCGCGACAGACAGGCGGCGGAGAGGTTGAAACCCAAGCCGAGGGGTCCGCGCACCTTCTTCTTCGGGTGCCTGCGAGGCCGCTGACGTTGCTGAAAGCTCATGAGGCTGCTCATGGCGGGCGAGCCCAGGGGGGCGACGGGGCCGGCGAGCACGGAGGGGGCGGCCGCTTTAGCCAGGGGCGTGGTGACATAGACCTCGTCCATGTCGTCGTCCATGATGTCGTCGTCGTCGGACGAGCTGGACGAGTCTGAGCCGAGAGCTGGAGCGCTTCCCAGCGAGCCGTTACCGTTGAGTCTATCGTGACTGCCCATGACGGACCACAACGATGTCGACGTCTGCTCCGACGCAGGATACAGGCCGCGACGACTGGGGATGGCGACGGCGCGATCCGCCATTGTGGGCGATGAAT
This sequence comes from Ophiocordyceps unilateralis, assembly GCA_001272575.2. Lineage (NCBI taxonomy): Eukaryota > Fungi > Ascomycota > Sordariomycetes > Hypocreales > Ophiocordycipitaceae > Ophiocordyceps > Ophiocordyceps unilateralis. The sequence goes on along the minus strand of LAZP02000182.1, from coordinate 6,750 downwards.
CGGGCGAGGACTGCTCGGCGAGTGTTGAGTGATGTAGACTAGTAGCGGCACGAGAGAAGTCGAGGCCACGAGAGCGACGGGGCAGGATATTGGTGGGAGAGGCGTAGATGTGCGAGTGGTCGAGCTTGGGCGACAGTGGCGGCGGCTTGACATAGGGGTTCGACGCGGCGGGTGGTGGTGGCGTAAACTGCTGAGGCGGCATCTGAAGCGCCAGCGGACGCACGGCCGAGGATCGCGGCGTCACGGGCGGCGGCTGGGCCTGGCCGTCGCCGAGGCTGCTGTCGTCCTTGGAGGTGCGGCGCGAGGCCTCGACCATGCTGGGCGACGGTGGCGACGGTTTGCAGGGCGCGCCTCCGCTGTCGGATAGCGATCGCGTCTTGGCAGGAAGCGGCGACCCGGGCCGGTCCATGCTGACGGCGGCGGATGTTGCTTGGCCTTCACGGCCCCGGTCATCGGTAGCGGGTCAGACGTTATTCAGGACGGCACGAAGAACCGTAGACGGTATGGCATGTGTCATTCTCGGGCTGGTGGACGGCAGGGCGGACGGCAGAGCGACGGGTTGGTGGACGGATCATAGAGCAAACGACAGGAAGAGGATGCGAGCTGGAATAGTAGCAGCTTCACGGTCCATGATTTAGCCGTCGCCATCACCAACACTTCTCTACCTACCCGGGAATAGGGATTGGCATGGCAGACTTGTGATTTAGTTGGTACAAAACATATATTTCATATGATTTCTTTCGTCTTCGTTCCTCTATAATCTATAACTAGTATTTGCTCCTTTCTGTCGCCCAGAGTCCACGACTACCTACCTAATCTGCTCATGTTGGTCGTCAAGGTTTCGTCAGCGGCCCCTCCCCTCGCCTCGGCGCGGGATGCAACGGTCCGGAAGCGGGGCCTCGTCTTGCCTTCTATCCGACTCCGAGCCTTGACCTCCTCCATCAGTTCAGACGGGACATGAGCGCTGTGCAGCGGCTTCGAAGCCTCCAAAATATCCTCAAACCGCAGAGATTGATAGTACGAGGTGCGCCGTCCTTGTCATCGTCTCGCAGCCGGCCCCGGCCCCCGCTGATCGGCCCCGCTAGCATCTACTCTAGCAATGGCATCCACAACAGATCTGCGAACCTATAAGTTCAACCATTCCATGTGGGCTACTCCCCGCGATGACATATTCTGAAATGTTTTCTGACGCGAGCCCAGGATTCGCGTCAAGGACCCTGCCAAGTCCGGTAGGCTCAGGTCGTGCAGGACATCCTGAACACAGCAACAGCTGACCAAACCCAGTCAAGTTCTACAGCTTCCTGGGCATGAGCGTTATCAAGAAGCTCGAGTTCCCAGAGGCCAAGTTCGACCTGTACTTTCTCGGCTATGACAGCCCGCGTGCGCTCTCTCATGGCAACCAATTCGCTGACCGCGAGGGCCTAATCGAGCTCACCCACAACTACGGCACTGAACATGACCCGGCCTACAAAGTCAACAATGGAAACAAGGAACCCCATCGCGGCTTCGGCCATACCTGCATCAGTGTCGACAACATCCAGGCTGCCTGTCGGCGCATCGAGGATGAGGGCTACAAATTCCAGAAGAAGCTGACGGACGGCTCCATGAAGCACATCGCCTTTGCCTTGGATCCCGACGGCTACTGGGTCGAAATCATCGGTCAGAAGCCCCTAGAGGAGACGAAAGATGTCAACGACACCGACTTATCGACGTACCGCATGGCAAGGACACCCCTCGACCTGGGTGCAGGGAGACTAGGCTAACCCGTCGTCCAGAATCACACTATGATTCGGGTCAAGGATGCCGAAAAGTCTCTTGCCTTCTACCAAGACGTCATGGGCATGACCCTCATGCGGACGCACGAATCCAAGAGCGCCGGCTTCAATCTCTACTTTCTTGGCTACCCGGGACATGCCCTGCTGTCCCAGGACGGCAAAACGAGCGACCGCGAGGGACTGCTGGAGCTGACGTGGAACTACGGCACCGAGAAAGAAGCCGACTTCAAGTATCACAGCGGCAACGAGGAGCCTCAGGGTTTTGGTCACATCTGTGAGCATTCCCTGTCCGGCCGTCTTTGCACGGGGCTGAGCTAATTGTGCACGCTTCAAGGCGTCTCTGTCGACGACCTCGACGCTGCTTGTCAGAGGTTTGACGACCTCAAGTGTAGCTGGAAGAAGCGGCTACAGGACGGGCGGATGAAAAATGTGGCCTTTTTACTCGACCCGGACGGATACTGGGTCGAGGTTGTGCAAAACCCGCGATACGGTGACAAGCATCAGGTGTAAGGGACGAGCAGAGCGCGGGACTTGACGTCGTTCGACAGCAGAAAAGACAAGGGGCGGTCGTGCAGCGATGTGGCGGAACTATGGCACTCATTCCAGTCTCATGACACTCACTTGGCTGGCTCTGGCCTTTGATCAGTCACCTTGAATGTCTAGGAGGTGGGTTCAAATATGCACAACGGGTCTTCCCAAGATAACAGGGACTGAGCTATCTTTCATGTGGTTAAGCTACTATCAGCAATAAGTCGGCTAACTAGCCCATACAATTCTACTTTACCGCCTTGTTCCAATCACTTACAAGATTTTTCTACATTGAAGAAAACCGTGAAGACTTGTCATTCCATACTGGCTTCGGGGGGGATCTAGAGTTGATCTCATCAGTCTACCAAAGCACAGAGGATGATGTATGGGGACTACTCAGGGCGCTGAAACCTTATACTTAACCTAGAGTTGCATGTCTGCCCATAACCGAGCGGAGCGCTCCAATAGCACGTGTGCCGATGGTAATCGTTTCGGGAAAGGGTTGGTCGATAGTAGGCCGCATCATACATGCCGTGCCAGCCCACATACATGAACGCCTGGAGCCGTTCGCGAGATACCGATACGGTGCCAGTCTGAGACTCAAGCGTGTGACGTTACAGTTCTCTCAGCGTCGGGTTCCTGTTGGCCTGTGCCCTTTTGTCAACCGATTAACACCATCGATAAGTGTTCCAGTTGCTGAGACTCTGATGACCGAACGGCGACCGCGCGCAGTGAATGGTATCGCTATGGTGGTAGGCACATGATGGGCGTCGTTCAATAATGGGGGAAAGCAAAGTTATTGGGATTTTCACAGCGGATGGAGGCAAAAGAACATCGCACTGGAACTTCTAGGCAACGTGACATCTTGTCGTGCAACCAGTCTAACTAGACTCTGCGAAACCCAATTGCTGCTAACAAGTGGGACAATCTTTAGTTCGGCTGATGATCTGAGAAGAGGGTTAATCATGGAACACGTATGGAGAGACTCGCCTTGTTTGATGCCTGCTCATCCCGTCCGATGCCTCAAGTTGATCGAACTAGCCGCTCTGCGCGGTTTTTGCCTGCTTCGTGACGGCCAGCCTCGCAAGGCTCTTCTCGGAGTGTCTCCCATGGAGCTTGACTCGAGAATTAGGCGTCAACAAGAGAAGCACAAGGCATATCCCGGGCAGGAAACTCGAGTATTTCCCTCAACCACAAAAAAAAAAACAATACACCGCGAGGGATATCATATAAGTTCGATCAACTCCTTTAGCCAGAAATGACAGTGCCATTGCTCTTGGGCCGCAGTTGACTATGTATGCGGTGGGCTAGTGGACAGGGAGTGTGTAGACAGGGGCTTCCAAGGCAAAGACGGTCGAGGAAAGATGGCAAGACGTCGGACAGTTCCCGACGAGGTGCGCTATCGTTTACTGATGCGAAGTAGCGAGGCCGATCTGCAAGTCGTCATCCAACTATCGACGCACCGGCATCCAATCATGACAAAGTTAGATCAAGATACGGGAGCAAACACTGAAGCAGCGTGATTCGATTGCCTCAAGTCAGGACCTCGTTCTATTGGCGCGCCATTGCCGGGCGTCACTGCATGCCGGCAGACGATAAACGTCTGGTCCAACGATGTTGCTCCACGTGTACGACCCAGGTTCAACGGGCATGGCCCCCAACCCCAGGCTGGCCGTACATGTCGCCACGGCCGTCAGGGAGGCGGTGACGGTGCCGGAACTGGGATTCATAGCATTTGAAACGTGGGGAGGCGCAATGCACGACGCACCTTGGTAGAATGCCTAGCTGTCGGCCTTCGGGATTGCCGCTCGTGGCAAGAGTGTCGAGTCCGTCCAGCAAGGCCAGCGGTATACAAGAGCGGTTGACGCCACGGCAGCCTCCTCCTACCTTCCTACCTACCTAGGTACTCTGCCTCCTACCCGGAGGTAGGCATTTTCGCTCGTCCCTCTCCAAAGGCGGAAGGATTCGCTGGTTCGGTAACGACTCGTCCGAAAATATGGCTCCGTCTGCTGTCCCCTCGGAGACGGCCATGACCTCCCACGCCCGCATTCTTGTGCCGGAAACCATCTCGCCGGATGGGCTCGCGCTGCTGAGCCCCCGCTTCGAGGTCGAAGTGCGCCCAGGGCTCAGTCCGGGCGAATTGGAGGCTGTGATACCGGGCTACCACGGCCTCATCGTGCGATCCGAGACCAAGGTGACGGCGGCAGTGCTCCGAGCCGGGCGCAAGCTCAAAGTGGTGGCAAGGGCGGGCGTAGGCGTCGACAACATTGACGTGGCGGCGGCGACGAGCCAGGGAATCATCGTTGTCAACTCGCCGGCCGGCAACATCGTCGCGGCGGCCGAACACACCATAGCTCTCCTGCTGGCGACGGCGCGCAACGTCGGACGAGCGGACGCGGGTGTCAAGGACGGTCGGTGGGAACGGAGCAAGCTCGTCGGTGTCGAGGTCGGACGCAAGACGCTGGGCATCGTCGGCCTCGGCAAGGTCGGCCTCAACGTGGCACGCATGGCCAAAGGGTTGGGAATGCAGGTCAAGGCCGTCGACCCTTATGCCAGCGCCGACATGGCGCTCCAGGCCGGCGTCGAACTGGTGCCGGATCTGGGGAGCCTGCTGGGGGACGTCGACTTCCTCACCATCCACACGCCGCTGCTGGCCACGACCATGGACTTGGTGGGAGAGGACGAGTTACGCCAGATGCGACCGACGGCGCGCGTGCTCAACGTGGCGCGTGGAGGCGTGTACAACGAGGCGGCCCTGCTCCGGGCGCTCGACCAAGGCTACATCGCCGGAGCCGGGCTCGACGTCTTCACATCGGAGCCTCCGGCGCCGGACTCGGTGGCGGCCCGGCTCGTACGACATGACCGGGTGGTGGCGACGCCGCATCTCGGGGCGTCGACGGTCGAGGCGCAGGAGAATGTGTCCATGGACGTGTGCAAGCAGGTGCTCGAGATCCTCGACGGCGGGCTGCCGACAAGCGCCGTCAACGCGCCCATCATCCTGCCCGAGGAATACCGCAAGCTACAGCCGGTGGTGCAGCTGATTGAGCAGATGGGTCGACTGTACACGCAGCACTTTGTTCGCACCAAGGGCGGCATGGTGGGCGGCCGCAAGTTCGAGCTCGTCTATCACGGAGACCTGGCCTGCATGACCAATACCAAGCCGCTGTTTGCGGCGCTGGTCAAGGGCCTGGTGGCGTCGTTTAGTGATTCCAACGTCAACATGGTCAATGCGACGCTCATCGCCAAGGAAAAGGGCATCGTCATCAACGAGACGCACGAGCGGCAGTCGCAGGACCAGGCCTACTCGAACCTGGTGACGCTCAAGTCGACGGCCGACGGCGGCAGCGAGCAGGTCATTGAGGGATACGCGTCGGACAAGCGCGTCTACATCTCCAAGCTGGACCGCTTCCGCGCCGCCTTCCGGCCCGAGGGTACGCTCATCATCCTGCACAACTACGACGAGCCGGGCAAGATTGGCTGCGTCGGAATGGCGCTGGGATCACACGGCATCAACGTCCGCTTCATGCAAGTGGCGAGCCTGGGCGTCGGGGCCGAGGCGCGACGGGATAACGAGGCGCTGATGATTTTGGGCGTCGACGGCGAGGTGAGCAGTGACGTGCTGGACGAGCTGCGACGGACCGAGGGGGTCCTGGATGTGAGTCTGGTGAAGCTGTAGGGAGCTGACAGTAGCATTGATAATCCGAGGTGAGATGGATCGATGATGCGGACAGATGCGTCGTAATGCGTCGTGATGGCTTCACGAAAGCATGGGGTTCGGTATTTTGTCGGACCAATCATGCGCCGATATGGCCGTTTGCAGCTGCGGCTGACTAAACGGGGAAAGACGCGTTGCCCAGAAAAAAGAAAGCAGATACAGTTCAGATACTGTGGCCATGGCTTCGGAACGAGAGGGGCAGCAAGCAAGCACTGAAGCGAGACGAGCGACACGGTGCGTACTGCCTAGGTAAGTACCTCGGTACATGCCTGCTAGCCGGGCCACGTCTAGACGAAGAGGACGAATCCAGCAACCCCAAAGCCGAGATGTCTGAAGACGGGCTGTGCCTACTACTACCTACCTACCCTATCTACTAATCTGCAGTTCACTTGCCGGCAGAAAAGTTCCTGCAGACTGCAGCAGTGTCGAAATAGCGCTGGCAGGAGAATAGTGAGGTATCTACCATGTGCATAGGCACATACAAACATGCTACCTACCTACCTAGGTACCTATGGACGTGCGTCATGGGCTGGCTCGGTATAACTTCCCGTCTGCAGTACGTTTTTGCGAGGTAGAATCGGTATTAGGCGAGGGTGGGTTAGCGGCTTCGTTCGTCTGACAGCCACCATCACAATCTTTTTCCTCCTACCACCTATACCAGCATTTTTCTTTCCTTTGCGGAGTCTTTCCCCAGCGAACCAACTTCCTTTCTCCCTCCCCTCCCAACCCCCC